>JAYRBW010076918.1:0-24692 GCA_036023295.1 Invenusta paracnida | reverse complement strand
GGGGCACTTTTAAATTGGCCGAGGGTGTATCTTGAGGTGTTAATATATGCAAATTCTACAGTTTAATCATTATCATAATGTATTAGATATATGTACAGTATTGAATTAGTTATTGATCCTATATAGTAAACAACAGCAGCAGTTCATTAGTTTTGATACTATGCCAAAAGCATCTACAGGTTCATAAGTTTTATTGTCCCTTTGCTGTGTCTGCTTCAGTAAGGGCAAACATCTTCAAAATGTTTCAGCACAGGTTGAAAACTATATCAAGGAGTTTGTTATGCTGGATTATAATAAGAAAGATCCACATTGCCCATCTGTAATCTGTAGTTCTTTTCAATTGACTGTGGCAGCATATTTAAAAGGAGATTTTGCCAAAAAATGTGTGTTCTATCAAACAAAACTGTATATTCCACCCAAAAGAAGAGCAAATAATATCAAAAATGATTCTCCTTGTTTGTTTGTAATTGATAATATATTTTATATGCCTAGGATTGACTATAGGTGCCTTCATTATATTTTTTATGAAGAGGTACCTGTAGGTGCTTTTCTCAATGTACACCTTGAATATTTTTTAAATAAAATTTCAATATACATAATCTAAAAATAAATTGTTTCTAATTGTACCTAATATTATTTATAAGATCTCAGAAAAATCAATTAAAAAGTATGATGTCATTTCCCAGATCAATAAAATATATCTAGCTGATTAAAAACATGTTTATTGAGTATTTTGGGGGGTATGTTTCTATTAGTTGTAATTGAAACTTAAGCTCTAATATGCTTTCTTTTGTCAAAAAATATGATTATGAGTAAAATGGCAGTCATTTTGGATTATGATGTCATACAGTCAATTTTGCATAGTCTGGTTTCTTGGGGACCATACAAATTTCACAGGATTAGAAGAAATCCAGATTAGATGACATTTGTTTTTTTCACTTGATATTTTCACTCAAACAATGGGCAAATGAGTTTCTATTTATATATTTAATATTTTCAAGGTAATAAACCCATTTATATTTACCCTTTGTAAAACAACTACCAACTATTAATAGGTTGCACATAATAGCAATAAACAATATGTCCAACAATAATATGTGTATTGACAAATGCTTAAAATGTACGGCATTTACAGTTATGGTCATAATTAAAGTAAGTTAGTGCATAGGTATAACTACAAGCTGTTGAAAAAGTTTGTAATCTTTGGTTAAAGGGAAGATTTATGCATAGATCTGACTGTTTCTCATTCCATCTGCCCAACAGCAAGTAACTGATCATCAGAAAAGCCATTGTGTGTTTGCATAAACAGATGGGCTGTATTCAGTGCAGCAATCATCTCCATGTGAGTTGGGATCTTTGGCTCTTTGGAGTTATCCACCTCCTTGTCTGTTGTGTTGGGGGCAAACAAGCTTATTATCTCTTCATCAGTGACACTGGCTGCAACCTGGGCTTGGAGATTGTTGTCTGCATTGACAAAATCATCAAAGTTGATGTCGTCTGGGATGATAGCAGATTATGTGATATTGCTCTCTGTCAATATTTACAAATACTCCACTTTCACCAGATTACATGATATATATATGACACGTAGGGTCCCAAAAAGACACTGGTTTAGATGAAATACCAGATTACATGATAACGGTTTACATGACATTGATATAATATAAAATAATAGAAATATAGTCAGGACCTGGAAAATATACCGGTATAGACAATATGTGAAATTGACTGTAGAAAAGAAATCCCTTGGTGAAAGATTTTATTTGTTATCATTTTGTGTGCAGCAGGACCTAGTAAGTATGAAAAAACAAGAATTGACCATAGTAATATTTTCTACTGAAACCACCAAGTCTGGCACACAGTGGGTGAGTTTACAAGCGGAATTAAAACAGTTTTAATCAATGATACAGGAAGAACAAGTTTTTTTTGCTATCAGAGAAACTTTTTTATTATTTAAGCTATAGTCCTATAAGTTACATATTATTTTAGGTTTATTTTTTGTGCAAATTTATACAGTTTAATTTTTCATATCAGTGCTTTATATTGTGTACATTTGCTTGTCTGAAATCTATGTTTTTAACTGTATTATATCACGGAGTTGAAATCTGGGATTAATACCATTTATAAACTCACCCAGTGTATCATATCTGGAATGCAAACAAATATGTATAGGTATAAAAACTACTTTTAAGTTCCTTCTATTGACTCCTATATATAAAGTACTGAATTATTTTCATTCTGTTTTAGATTAACATAAATTAAATTAAATATTATTAATTTAATATAGTATTAGGCACATAGAAAAATAACTTTATTTAACGTTTTTTTTAATTATAAATCTCTTTACTCTAAATTTTACATTATGTATGTTTTATACATTTTTATTCAAGTTTCACCTTGTAAAGATATGTCAATTCATATTAAGAATTTTTTGAATCACTATTATTGACAAAATAACAATAATTATATATATATATATATCCTCCTTACTATATTTCATATGGTATATATTTATCCCTTCAATTAATTAAAATAAATCAGCAGTATTCAAGTTAGTGTTTATTATATATCTTTCAATTTAATAACAAATATATGTAGATAACTGACAAATACCTATCTGTTAAATATGCATTTCAATCATTTGCTGGCAAGCATTATGTTTCTAAATGTATTATTTATGTATGTTTTGTCTTTTCCAGCATAATAATTGCAGGTCATATTAAATGTTATATCCTAATTTATATTTATTATACATTTAAATCATACTTTTTATTTTAATAATGTTGGGATATGTTTCTGTTCTCTAACTCTTTATATAAGTTACAAAGATACAAAGATATGAGATACAGTATATCTAGATCTAAGCATATAACATTCTTTTTTTTGACAATTCATTACTTATAACAAGCATGTGATAAGTTGCATTGTACTTACTTGACTTTTATTGTTAACATCGACATCATCTGTATTGTTTAAAATGTATGGTTTAACTTATTATTTAACTTACTGTAATATCAGATTATGATAAAATATGTTCTGTTTATACCATAAAATATATGAATTTATAATATATTGAGCTACTTTATCAGTCTAAGGGAATTATAAGCAGCTGATAATAATATGAGGATTGTGGATTGTATATCTAGACTGAATAAAAAACTGATCAAATGTTTTTCAGTACTTTCAGTTTGACTTTTTTTACATTGGGGGATTTACATTGATTATATTAATGTTCCATACATTCCAGTCATTTTTTAAATGCCAAATAAAATTGAGTTGTTTAACCTTATCAAATGTACCCTTCACTTTCCACAAGGCAATTTTTTATTGATTGATAAAAACTACTAAATGGTATGCATATAGTTATTTAATCAATTATGTTTGCTATTGAGTGATTTCCAGTCTATAGTATCACCAGAGTAAGTGTTTTTCAAGTGTTAACTGAACTATGAAAGTAACACTAGTGTTAGTGTAAAGCTCCAGGTGTTGTTCCAGACTAAAGTTTACTCCAAACTATTTGATATTTCAGCAATTGAGTATATTACTTTCCAACTTGAAATTGTAATTTAGTTTACCCCTTTCTAGGTTAAGAATAATATAACATTTAAACATATAGAAAGTAGTATTTTGAATATATAAATTAGTTATAAACATGTTAAACTACTTTGTTGTTGCATTATTACTTTTTTGTTTCTATATATGTAATATTTTTCATTGTAATATATCAAATAAGCATTTTGTAGAAACAAACAAATTAACTGTTCAGGTTAGAGTAACACCCGAGTTACTTTAGTAACACATGTGTAACATTTACACTGGTATCATCTAAACTTACAATCAGTCATTACCTTATGCCCCCTCATACATAGATAGAGGATGCATACTATTCGTGTTAATCGGGAGTTTGAAATGTTGAAGACAAACCCGCCTCCAGGCATCACTGTATGGCCTACCCAAGAAGGGTACATGGACAATCTCACTGCAGGTGACCATTTTCTTTTTATTCATACTCACTACATCACTTGATTAGTGTACCTGTAGAATCTGCTGTTTCCTATTATGTACAAAAAACTCTTTATGGGGTTAAAAGTTGAGAAATTTTCTAATTCAGACGAAAAGCTGCAATTTTTTCACTAACATATTGTGGAAATTATTACAATTTTCCTTTTTTTTTCATTTTTATTTCATATGTTCTGCCTAAGTACAGATAATCTTCTTGTTATATATATTTTAATCTTTTAATATCCACAAAACATCGTTTCCGAGTAAAAGCGAAATTTTTAGAACATCGTTGAGAAATTTTTAGGAGATTAAATTTTTATTGACTTAATTAGATAAGTCCGTATATTTCATTTCATGACAACTGTATTGGGGTTTAATATAAGTTCAGAATTTTGAAGTTAATGTACTACATATATGTACTATATTTTAATGTACTATGCAGATATTACACTTATCTAACATAATGCCTTTGAATATTAATATGAATTTACTAACAAAATTTATTGTATTTAATATACATATATGTATATATTCCGTTACTTGTCAATGCTGTGTAATTTTTGAATTAGTTAACTGCGTTTTTTCCTTGTTGTCATGTGCACCTCCCATAAAATGCGAAGATATACACGCATATCATTCTTATTTTGAGCAAGTTTACTTAAGAATGCACTAATTTTTATACTATTTAAAACTACCCAAAAAAATGAAACATCCCTTCTGTCGTTAAATTCAAATATCATTTGATTGGTTGATTATATATATTTTATTTATACATATATATAATGTGTATGCATTGATTTTATTTTTTGTTGTAAGCCTACGTGGTATTAGTGACATTTAATAATCAATACAGAGAATAAGTGGTAAAATTATCTCACTGTTTCGATACATATAGTATTTTCTCAAAATATGTTAACTTTTTATTTACATAACTTTCTTCATTAACTCTACAACTTAACTTAAATTATCCTTACTCTTTTCTCTACCCCTTCGAATGTACTTGTGCAGATGTTGTGTATTTGAAATAATAGTAATAATTAGATAGGGATAAGTGTTATCTTAACATGTAATAATTGTGTCTTTTTAATTTTTTCTCAGAATTGCTTGGACCTCAAGGAACACCTTATGAAAAAGGCAGTTTTAAACTTCAGATCGTTCTCGGAGAAAAGTAAACCTCGGTCCTTTTCTCATTCCATGAAATACATAATACTACACAACTTTTAACGATATTGTTTCTGTATTTTGATTCCTGTTATATTATAAGGTACCCTATTGAGCCACCGCAAATCACATTTCAAACTAAAATTTATCACCCTAATATCGACGAAAGCGGACGAATATGCCTCGCCTCACTCAAACAGATCCCAAAAGTAAGATCATATTATACTGAATAATATAGCCAGAACAAAAAGTAATTTTGTTAATTCACAAATATGCTTGTGCGAGTATATTGATATTGACTTTACAAATTTTGAGTGTCAAATATTTTAATTTATCCAAAACGTGCTACATAATATATGATCATTTGCCTGTGAAATACGTGGAATCTACAAAATTAATATATTTATTATAAATATAAACATATTTTTTTACATTTCTGCGTTTTTTAACTAGCCTAGCTTATCATTTAAACAAATCCCCCAAAATACTACCATTTTATGTAATATTACTTGCAGATAACTGAAAAGTAAAACCCATATTAATATTATAATTGTTATCTTATTTCGCATTAATTTCACATCTGACGATGCTCTATTCTATTCAACTAGAATACAACTTTTATCTCAACATTATGTCTGATAGCAAACATTATAGCTATTTGGTTTTTTATTAACCCACTCCCTGTAAATTCTTTATTTTGACAATTCTTATAGTCTGGTTGGATGCCGATAATGACTCTGTATTCTGTTCTTTCTCAACTTCTGCTGTTGCTTCAATCACCAAATCCTGACGATCCTTTGGTTGTGGAAATTGTAAGTTTTGTCTGAAGCAATGTCTGAATAACTTTTACATCGATAATTATTCGATTTAACAGCTGTTTATATCCACTATTCTAAATGCTTTATTATTATTGATTTTGTTAAACGTCTTTATTATTGAATCATCATCTTTTTTTAACATACAATTTTGCTTCGACATTTTTATGAATATTCGATGCTACGTTTGCATTAAATGATCTTTATATATTGTTTTACATGATTTCTATAATATGGTTTTATGTTACAGAAACATGACTATTTTTATTGGATATTTTGGATTTTAATGAGAAGTTTGTGTGGTTACGTTATCTACGTAAGTTTACAGTGATATAGCCCAGTTAATTCGATCCGCTTAATAATATTTATAAAATTATAACAACTTCTTCCTTGTATTATACTATCTAGTAGTAGACATAGAAATGGATCAATAATAACTAAAAGCGAGATTCCCCATCCCGTCATGACCGATGCAAAAAAACAACGTTTCCGAAAGAGGGCTTTTCATTTTTTAAGATAATATTTTACGCTGGTAAACAAAATAGTGTGTTGTGACACGTTGTTTTGTGTTAGGCTTCCTTGTACATACATATTATAAACATATTACTCAATTTCAATACATATTTGTTTATGTCTATATGTTTTAGAAAACAAAACAATAAGTGTTTAAATATTTTTATTTGTTGTGTACTTATACCTATTATATTATATTTGCTTAGAAGATACCTGTTTTTATATAAAACATGTATAGTTGCTAATAGATACATAGTTAGTTGGTTGTATAATTATAAAAAAATGTATTTTCAATAATTGCACAGTTATGTATTTTGAAAAATATAATTAATATTTAGTTAAAGAAGTAAAATTAATTCAAGCACGTAACGCTATAATAGTATATTAAAAATGTCGAAACTGACTAGTAAACTTACATGAAGTCGGTTTATCTTTTGTAATATTATACCGTTCAACTGTTATTATTTAAAAAATGCATCTTAAAATAATTGTATTAATACACTTACGTATTAAATTATTATTTCCGTTAAATTAACACGCATTTTAACGATATAGGTTTAAAAAACAAATAGCTACGTTATACATATTTTTTTTATTTAAACTGACATTTTTCGATTTTAAAATGTTTCGTTAATTTAGGAACACTCGTATAGTCGAGAATAGTAAAGAGAAAATTCAACGTGGTTAATATTTTGAATATCAAGATTTAACTAAGAACAAAATCTCAGTAATGTGATACATAATTTGTTTGAGGCATTGATATTTCTAAAAATAGCCTCAATTAATAATTTTAACGCAAGTTTAAAAAGCATGGTGTGTACTTATCAATTGTAATTATAAATATTTAATGAAAACGTTTGAAATATCTTATAATTACAAAAAAATGATTGCCTATATTACTTTTAATAATAATACAACATAAAATAACAAATTAAACTATACTTTTTTCGATATTTTTATTGAATGTATCGCAAGTTTTAGAAGACCTTTCCCATCTATCAAATGTGATGCATGGAGTAAAAATACGTGGCTTTAAAGTTTAAACAATCTTTCCTTTCTGAGAGATTGGTTCCATTTTATACTACTACATAATATATTGTAGTAGTGTATTCTGTCGCTTTCTATTATTGCACAAAAGTTACATGTATGTATTAAAATATTGTTCTGCCTCAGTATATTTTGGTCTCGTAAGACATTCTCTATTCAACTCATCAATGTTAAACTTCCTTTTTGCACTATTCAGGCTGATCAATATCTCAACAATCGCCCTGAGTATGAATCCACGGCACGTCTATACACTCTGAAGTATGCGGCCTCGGGGAACTCGATTGGAACCCAAAGTGGTGACCATAGCATCAAAGACGATTAAACCTGTATATTTCTTTTCATATACAGTTATATTTATTCAGTAGATAATAAACTTCAATACATACCTCTGTTATACATCATTTATAAGTAGGTACTTGTATTTTTGGATTAAAACTGAATAGTAACGTTGTACATAGAATAAAGTGTTTATATTGAGTACGCGATGTTTTATTATAGTAGGCGGAACATAGACAACATTAAATTATTTATATCTTGTATTTATTAACGTTGAAAGTGTTGTATTTTATATAAAATCTATTGTATAGGGTCATCCATAAAAACGCGTTTTTCAACATAGACATGAAAACAATTGTAATAAAATAGTTTATTCGTATACAATTATACAATTCAATTTAAAACAAATAAGCAATATGAATTAATTTTCCAAATAACAATCGTTTCTAAATCATAAAAAAGCGACATATTCTCTATTCAACTTGAATTGTGACATTCGCAATATAGTTGAATGTCAGATTTATGGATTATTCCATATTCCTCAATACATATATCTATCCAGAAGATTAGAATCTGGGGAATATAGAGGTTGTACCACATGGGTTATACCATAAATAGTACAGTTAAAACTAGTGTGAGGTCGAGCATCGTCATGCATGATTGATAGTTGATCACGTCTCCGTATATGGCTGCTGAGTTCTGTTACCTGTACATCAATATCCATAGATATAATATATAGCTTTTTCAGAATTCGCAGTTATAGAAGAAGCTGCATGGCATACACAATATAAATAGACTGTCTACTTATAGTAACTAAAAATCTCACAAGCGCATTTGTATGGATGTATTTTCTATACATACAGCGTCAAATTTCGGTAATGTTGGGTTTTTAGATTTATTGCATGCATGATTTACATACAGTTATCACAAAAGTATTCTGTATCTTAAAATTTCGTTTGTAAATTATCAGATTTATGCAAAAAAAATATATATATATTCGTAAGATTATTCTAAACATATATGTAGTCAGATATAACAGTATTGCACCCATGGGATGTCTTTTATAATTAAGCTACAAATTTAATTATCAGTTAAGACGAAAATGTATGCTTTTTATTTGCAAAACATATTCAACTGTTAATTAATTTATAATTATAGTCACTTTAGTAATATTTCGCTTCAAAGATCGTAAAGGCAGTACATTTAATACAATTTATGCATACCAAAATAAGTTACTGGTAGAAGTGACACCAAAACAATATATTTGTAAGTATATGTAGTTATTGACGTTGCTGGAATTGATATCGGTTCCAATTTTTGTTCTGGCCATTAAAGGGATCAATCAAAGATTTGGTGTGCAAAGTCATGAGACAATCCTTGTCTTCTTCACTGTGGTAGAATGACACACAACTTTTTGTTTCAAGGCAACTGGAAGATAGGAATAGCATAACAAAATAGCTTGAAAGACTGTTGTCTCAACTTATACTGTTTGCCGATCCCGCACTTAGAGTATATTTTAGGTAAAGGTTATTTTGACTTTCACAATATTGTAATTTGATTCTTCTCTAAATGGGCGGAAAATCAGACATTGTGACTAATTCTTAAAACATTCACAGTTCTCGCAATGATTCCTTTAAACTTCCATATTTTATTTTCTGTTGACTACGTGCTATTTAAAAGGATTGTTACAAACATATTAAGGTCATAAATACAAAGGTATACGTAATAAACTCACCCCTTCAGTATCATCCTCATTGTCTTATTTTCTCTCGATTCTTACTTTACAATTGTATAACCATAGAATTATTACTGTGACAGATAACTATGCTTTTATATTATTAGTCATGTACTTGTATTATTACTTGTACTCTGAATATTGATTAAAATGCACTTCTAAATATCGAAACTAGTATAGTATTCAAAATTTTAGTTTTAATGTAAACGATTTCACTGCGATAACGAAGTCGTGTATAATTTTATTTTAGGGAGAATTTTCACTAACATTGCTGTGTTATGTTATTCGAGATATGACTTCACCTATTATTTGCTGTCTTGAGGATTCCATTAAATCAAATTAAATAATTTTCTAAATTGGCTGCTCTACATTATTCTCTGTAATTATCACAATATGACTACTATGGGCAAATTTGTTGGTAGGATATTATACAAACATTGCTTGCCTGTAGAGCTAAAATATATTTGTCAATAACCTACCTGATGGCGCAAGTCATAAGATCAATTTTAGCGATTTCCTTGAAACATCCTCCTTGAGCAACGTTATTCGTCCATTTCAGTCTCGTTCTATCCACAGAAAATACTGCTTGTTTTTTTGTTGCTTTCTTCGTCCCGTCTTCATAGTTTCTGTACTCACAAATGACTTCGTGCTTGCTTAGGCATGACGTATCCAGTGCTGTAGGACTATTTGAATCTATATCATTGAAAAGAGCAAGACAGGATTCTGTGTCATATTTATTGTTTGGTTCGTCAGTTGACCATTCCATTTTTTCTAGACTATTCATTGCCGAGGACATATTCATCAATCGCCATTTATATTCAAGATGAGATTGGTGTTCTACATCCTGGAAAAGATGAGTTATTCCAAGCCAATAAGTGCAATTCCGCTTATAAGCATTCACGTTGACATATTTCGAATTGGTTAATAGTACACCCTCATTCTCAAGGCACAGAGCATTAGCGTCACAAAAAGTCATATTTTTTAGAACAGTCCAGTGACATCTTATTTCATTACTCTCTAAATGAACCTCTTTGTATGGTTCAGGACAACTTGTGGTGTTGAGTCCGTTGGTAATAATTACACATGGTGTACACAATATAATGACCAAGGTAACGTGCATTACTTTTGTTCTGATTGAAACAACTGATATAACTGAAGTGAATATACATACAACTCTATATATATACTCTCAACATATGTATCTCGCGGGTTATATATAATACATGTATGTAACACGATACAACTCCGGATAGTCTTACAATCAAAATAAGTGGTCAGTTTTTCTGGCATTTCCTTTGAATTAAGTTTCTTATTTACGCAGTCCTGCATATTTCCAAGTTAACTCTAGTATGCAGATACAATAGCCATGCTTCTAAAAGGCATCAACATTGATGCAGTGGTTTCAATGATAAATAAACCAATTTAAAAAAAATCTACTTTTATTTGATCTGAATGTAATATTATACCTCTCACTAAAATCAAAACATTGCTTTAAAGACGTCACATCGAAACACATTTCTGGGAAGTAAGCTATATCATCTAAAAAAGCATACGAATTAATATCTAACTGCAAGTGTATGACAAAATTCCTAACACAAGTTTAGATGCATAAAAAATGTCTAAATATATGTATTTTGAAATACATTTAATTGCAATTTTATCCGAATGACATACTTGATACTTTTCATTGGAATAATACTCCGTAGTTGATTATGAAGTCATTTTTCAACAATTTTATTCCCATTTTTTTTTAATTATTGTAAAAAATAACTTTAATCCAAAATAATAAATCAGTCAGAATTGAAAATTTATGGATAAAATCATAATGTATTTGTAATAAGTATACAATACGTATACATGTAATATATTATTTGGAACTGAAGGATATATTCGATACAATACAACATTCAATTTTAAAGAAAGACAATTAACATTTTACATGCATTGGAATGTATAGATTTTGTATATATATGGCCGGGACAAACTCTAATGTTGATAAGTATAATTTAGTTCAATATATAAAAGAAGAAAAGTTCTAATACAATAGGATATACAGCGGCGTAGAAATATATTGAATTGGGTGGGTAAATATATGTACATTAATTTTGGACTATAATTCAGAATTAGCCGATAATTCATATTTTGGTCAACATCAAGTCTTCCTAATTATATATATTAGAAAAAAAGGGTAGCAAGAGATAAAAACATTATATAAAAATAGAGTAATGGACAACAATTTTTCATAAAATGAGATAACAAAGATCAAGAATTATAACTAATTACTTGTAAATTGGACCCAATGTAGAAAATAATTAATCAATGCATAAAGGCAAACTGTTGGATGAATTCGAACAAGAAAAAATCTAGCTGAACGAAAATGGAGTTAGGGTGGTAATTTGTCATTATCTGCTCAAATTCGATATAAAAGAGTGTTTGTACGTAAGTAATTTTGAAAAAATCTCAAAAATTGACCAGATCAGTGTAGTTTGGACGGACGAATTAGTTAATTATAGACAACAGAAAGAACGAGAATATCCAAGCATGCCTATTAATACCGTGCAAGATGTATGACCTTTATGCATAGGGCTATATTATAATCAATAATCCAGACAATGTTGTAAAAAAATATTTGATTGTTCTACCATAAAGCGCCAGCCGATTAATTCTTTAATATATAGTGCGTTTTATGATGCGAAATCGATACAGTAAGAGAAGTCATTAGATATACAGTGCAGATGTCGATTTCTCTTGAGGATAAGAAATGTGTAAGTAAGAAGTGCTGGGAGCAAAGGTTTGCGAAAATGGAGGACCAAAAGTTACTTACACATTTGCTGCCGAAATAACTAAAATACTAATTTATCAATTACTAAATGTGGTGTAGTGTAATACAATAAACTGGCTATAGGCCAGACTTATTGTGGAAGATGACAGATCAATAAATCAAAACATATCAAACTCAATTTAACTGGTTGAGGACGTATTTCTGCTAAATGCAATCGTAACAAGAGATACACACACACACATGTGGAATGATAGTAATATTTTCTTTATTCTTAATATAAAAACAGGGAACATAGAATATATAATTGAGCCGGTGTATTTCATAGAAACAGTCAACTCTGTAGATTTTTTCTCGTTTGTAGGATAATATTCGTGGTAATTTTTGTTTTAAAAAGCCAATATAAAATAGGAAGAAGAGAAAGAAACAAAGTCATAATTATACGAGTTTTTACAATGTTACGACCTTATATATACGACCTTATATATACGACCTTGTATATAGCAGCGGACACAGCTCCTAGTTAAAGCTTCATCATCGCCGGTACCTATAGTGTGTAAATTTTGGACATGATCACAGTCAAAGGAAAGAGAGGAGAGTAGAGAATTAAGAAGCCAGTCACACTCTGGTGTCGACAATGAGGTTGCCCTGTTTATCCTTGATTCTTACTCTCCCTGAGGCGTATCGGGTTTCCTGTCGGCCGTCGGCAAACACCGTTTTCGTGGTGCCGTCCGGGTAGACACGGCGCTGAAATTTGACAAGAGAACAATTTACAAGTGGCCTGATGAGAATCAGATATTGAACAGGAATACTATTGGTAAATGTCAAGAACTAGCATTTAATTCTAAATCCGTAACAAAGAAAACTAATTTATGAATTACGAAATTTGATGAAATTGAGATTAAATTTAAAGAAAAAGAATTTTTATTGATACAATTAAATTACAATACTTTTTATCAATGCCATTAAAACAGATTTTGAATTAAAAGGTAATTAAAGTGATGCGAAATGGATGTGGTATAAAGAAGCGCATTATTTGAGTTGGACAGCGAAATATAAAAACGTGGTTCAAATTACATACAGTAGTTGTTATTACTAGCTTTGTAAGAGAAAAAGACGGAGAATTCGAGATTTGATTACAATAAGCTACCTTACCTTTACACCTCCACTGTGGACCTCCTTCTGACCATTTGGCAGCAGTATCTCCTTGTCCCCAGACTCCAGTGTCCTCACAACCATCCCGTTGGCATGGACGCTTTCCTCCCGACCCCCTGGATACACGTATTTCACTGTCTGATCGGGAAAGTAGAGTTCACGGACCCCCGTAGGTCGAGTCACCTCCTTCCGTCCGCTGAAAACGACATTAGAGAAAAGATTACATTTAAAATACAGCTTTAGTTAAGTAGTAAGGCCAGTGGCCAGTTCCCCATAATAAACTTCCGCTTCATAATTTATGAAATATGCATTTTATTGGGGTTATAGAATAGCCAACGTGGCCATTTTCTAAAACTCAATATAGTTTACATAGAAGGATCAAAATAGGTTCAAAAAGTACACGAATACAAATCTCTGAATTAAACAAGTCAATTTTTTTGTGACTTTGTTTTAAGTAATTTGGAAATCAAACCTTGTTAATAATATGGCATGATCAACTTCAAGAAATAAATCACATTTAATTTATATCATAAAAAATTTAAATAAAATCTTGCTTTGAAATAATTGTTCTAAAAGACAAATTAGTCTTAAAAGCATATTATATTGAAATGTGGAGATTTATATTCGTTAACCGCTGTATAAGCAAGCCGAATGCCCTTCTCTGTAAATGCATTATTCGATTAATACCAGAATAACTCGTGTTCTAGTGGTATTAAAGTAACTAGACAACACAACAGGTAGATCATGACGAGAAATTGTTAAAGTCATTAAATAAGTGGTATATTCATAAACCTTTTCATGATTTCAAGTAATGTATAATTCAAACATTTTATTTTAAATAAAAATGTACCAAACAAACGTTTAATATAACAATGAAAATCTACTAAATATTAGAAAAATAGATTTATTAAATTGAAAATACGACGTTTTGGTCTCAACAAGAGACCATTTTGAAGCAAAGTAAATAATATTTCAATAAATAGATAGCGTAGATATTATATGATTCAGAGAATTTGAATTACATAAGAAATAGTCATTAAGAAGAGTGTTAATTAAATGTTAAACACCAACAGACAATACGCACGTTTTAATCAACATTATATGAAAAATCAATAATATACAAACAGCTAGAATAAAAAAAATTTAAATATACAGAGATGGATATATGCGAAGATATTGAATAATACATTCAGAAATTAATTTCAATAACGCCTTCTTATTGGCAATTTGCTAAATATAATTCAAATTATCTGTATCATATAATAAATATCTATCTGTTTATTTAAATAGTTTACTTTGCTTGTTAATGGTCTCGTATCTAGTTAAGACCGAAACATATGATTTTTAATTAAATAAATCTGTTTTTCAAATTAAGATTTTTATTGTCATTATTTTGTTCAGCGAATTGGCTGTTTTCTTTTACCAAACAATTAATATGTTTTTATAGATTTTTTGACTACTTTAAACTATTAAATTATGAGCCTAAAATAAAACGTACAGGTGTTTCTTAGAATTTTAGTACACAACTTCTACAAGCAGATGAGGTCATTAAAAACAATCAAAACAAAGGTAAGATTGCCATTAGAATTTCTCTATTATTTATTGACAGAAATGTGCACGAATCTAAACAAAAATAAGATATATATTATGTAGTGTAAGAATACATTTTATTTGTAAATTTATGTTGATAAAATGTCAATCGAGACTCACTCGCTATACTGGATTTCCTCGACACCATCGGAATGCGTCGTCTGAATCGTCTTCTCCTCGGCGTAAAAATACACCTGAAAAAATATCGTTTGCAACTTGTTGGTCAATTCCTTAAAGAATTCCTATATATTCTATAATATAACCGTGACATTATAATAAGTCAATAAAATGTTCAATCTTCATTTCAGAAAACTTGAATCTAAATATGCATGACAATACAATATTCTCCGCATAAAGTAGAAGACACAAAGTAGAAGCGAATGATATTGATTGACAAAACAAGTTGTAAACAAGCCTCACCACTCGTCCATCGGGAAGTATCTGTTTCACATCCCCATTGAAGAGAGACACGACAGTTGTCTCACCATCGGGGGAGACCTCTTTGATAGAGCCATTGGGATAGAAGATTTCTAACGCTCCACTTGCATAGATCTTTTCAAGCTGAAGCGAAACCATGGCAACAATAAGAAGCATTCAATCAGTGTGTGGATAAGTAGGTCAGCATGTAAGGAAAGAGGGGAGGCACTTACAATGTTGTCGGGGTGTTTAATCTCTTCCTTGAGCTGGCCCTTATTCTCAGTGGAGTACTTCTTGATTGTGGCCAGTTGAGCTGTTGTCATCTCGAAGTCATCCTTACTCATCCTGGAAGGAAAGGAGATCGAGATATAATACGCTAGTTTAGTCGCTGTTCATGTGTTACCCTAACTGAAATATAATATCATTGAATTATTCAAAGCATTTGATACAGAAAGACAGCCCTTCCTAGAACCTACCGATATATAGCCTTTCTTATAATCTTATAACTCACTTTTTGGTGGAAATGTAAAATAAAATGAGAAAGGAATATTTAAAAGTAGTAACGTTACTTTAATTATTATTATGTAGGTACTTAATTCAGTCTTCCAATCGATAACTTCAGTCCAATAGCAATTGAAAGAATTTCAAAATAATATATTCAATTATTCTTTTAGCATTTAAGTACATTGAGACAATCAATGCATAACTCATTTAAATAATCATAAATAGCGCACGTAAATGCAAAATTATGAAACAACGAATGATAATATGGTAATATAGGTACATATCTCCAAATTTCTCTAAATACCACAAATTTTAGCAAATAACAAAAGCAGAAATTCCCCAAACCTACCCAAGACACACATAAAGAATGTAGGCAGCAACTAACCTGTTGTGCGCCGCATGTGAGCCCGAGCTGGATGCCTCCTCCTCTCCCGTATAGTATCCACTGGCTGTGCTCCCTCGAAGTCCATTCACCCCTCCCCCGGGGAGCATAGAGTCGAGATCACTCGCTTGCTGGTACTGACCACTGTAGGGATGCTGCTCCACGAGAGGCTTGGGTAGCTGCTGTGAAGGCGGACCCCTCTGACGGCCGATAGCATTGGTGATGGAAGCAGTGGAGGTGGAGCGGCCCGTAGATGACCCGCCTACACCTCCGCCTACGACGGTGGGAGCTCGCTTAAAGGAGACCGCCTGGCTGATGGAATTCAGACTCGGTCGTTTCTGGAATCAGTTAATTATAATGGGAGAGGGACGAGGTTATTCAGTACACTTTTAGGGATTGACTTGGATACACTCCCCAGCGTACTACTTTATAAAATTACACTGAAAAACGCTCTAAAAATATTAGTTAACAGGGTCATACAAGTGACTAGTGAACTCGATATAAACAGAGACTTGCTAATATTTTAAAGCAGTCTTAGATTTAGAACGTTCATAAATATGTAATTATTATAATATGTAGAGTGTATGTACACACAAAAACACTATGTTAATGAAATGAAAATTCAAAATACACCAAAGTACAAAATATGTCACACACGCTCAGAAATACATCCTCATCTGTATTATCACTAATATTTTCTGGTCTAACAGTGATTTTACATTCTAATAATATTCAATATCATAAAACAGTTTCAATAAACCAATAGCGGTTCAAAACTGAATAAAATTTTAATTGAAATATGCGCTTAGTTAGTTGTACACCATTCGTATTAATGTATATTTTGTACTATAATTATATTTAAATATAGTGTCAACATTACATGTGACGAGGACGCATTAGATATGGCCTTTTTTCCGAATTTTCTCCATTAAAGACGCGATTTTAAACTTGCGGTCTTAACTGCCTATATTTCATATAGCATCGTCGTATTTGTTCTGCTGTCAGTCTATATTTGACTGGAAAACCCTAAGCATAATGTAATACTAGAGAGAAAAATAATGCAAACACTACTGACGCGATTAGAAATTACAAAATCTGAAAAAGTAAAAAAAATTAAAACTCTCTTAATTTGTATCCAAAAACTAATTTTAATAATATATAACAGTTATAATACTTGCAAAAACATTCTCTAAATAGAAATAAACACATTTAAATTTAAAAAAAAAATTATTTGACACTATCAGGCCTTTATCGATTTAAGACATGTAGGTAATATATTCATGAAATTAAAACTTCAGATTTATCAGAAAAACAATCAATTTGAAATCAAGATATTCATTAAAAAATTGGGAAATTAATATAAACTCATGCAATTGTTTAGTTAGTTTTAGTATGTTATTCTTCAAAAAATACACAACTATTTTCTGTAAATTTAACTTCTCTATCAACTGACCTGCTGCTGCTGACCCTCTTGATGTTTGAGCTTCTGTTCAGCTGCTGCCAACTGACTCTGCAGGTCTAACCTCCGCTGCTCCAGGACACGCAATCTGCCCTGCATCTCCTCCTTTTCAGCCTCCAACTGATCAACACGAGATCGGAGTCGACTATTGGCAGCTTGCCACCGGCTGTCTTTGTGACTCAATTCCTCACGTGCTCCCTCCAACTGTCATTGAGTTAATAAAAATACGAATATCTTGCAATAGACTACTTGCATTTTTTATTAGTAACACAGCAAAAAATGCTATAGTAACAATAATGACAACAACAACTTAAAAAAACCCGAGACGCAACAGACTGCAAAGCTACTTTTCTGCTACAGAGCATAGATTTTACTGTGAAAGACTCATGCTGGACTCCATTCTGGAATGCGAACCAGGCGTGTTACTTGTTAGGCCACTATCAATGTTGTTTCTAATATCTTTGATTTCATATAACTACACAAATGTGCATTTAGTTATTTTCTATAAAATCCTTGGATATAATATATGAATTTCTTGATAAAGAGTTATTAAAAAAACATCTCTCGTCTATATTCTTCTAATTTTCCCCTTTGCTCTTTCTATAAGTTGATTATAAACCTCAACATTAATACACGACTCACTTCTTCTCTAAGAGCTTCAATCTCCTCCCGATCCTTCTTATTCGGCATTGCTTTCATTGCGCGCTGATAGTCTTCGAACACTTTCTTCTCCTTCCTGGATAATATCATAAGAATCGGTAAAAATTTTTTAATAAATGACGAATTAATAATGTAGTTTAACAACAAAAAATGTGATCAAGTATGTAATTATATAATCATAATAATGTCAAGAAAACTAACCGAAGTTTCTTCATTTCAGAATCCTTGTACTCTTCAAACTCTTGCAAACTCCTTTCCTTCATATCCTCAAAAGCCTTCATTTCCGATTCCATCCTTTTCATTGCCTAAAATTATTTCAATTTAAGCAAATAAAAGTAATATCCATTCATGTAATATTAGAAAAGAAGTAGTGTCATACCTCTTCTCGCTCCTTCTTTAAAGCTGCTAAAGTAGCATTCTCGTTATTAAAGCGCTTAATTTCACCCTCAAGAACATCCACCCATTTTCGCAGATTAACAGCTTGAATCGTAGAATTTTCTTCTGGTTTAGCTTTATTCTGAAAAAATACAAGTTTACCTAAATATAAAAATTCTAATATACACTACTTTTAAATATATGAGTAGTAGGAAAAGTAACAACTATTTTTATAGTAATGAAAATTTTATCTTATTATTTTAAAAATAATAAAATTAATAACCTTGTCAACTTGAACTCGAGGAAACAGATCGGCAGCTCTGTTGAAGACATCATTTTCCTCTCGCAAAACTCCGCGCGGAGACAGAGCACCACTGATGTCAGGCCGGTTTCCCGGCATTGATGACGGTGGATACTTCTGGATCTGTGGAGCCTGCTGATAGCAACTATTGAAGCGTTGTTGAACGGGTGGCTGTTGGTGGTTCATTCCTCCATTAAAGGTTTGGTAGTAAGAATGAGTGTCTGAAAAAAATTGAGAGAAAAAGGTTTGGTTGATCAAAATGGGCTGACAATGATTTTTTATACATATACACTAACTTGAAATAATTGTACCCTTTTTTACATAATTCTTAAATAATATAACGACTGATATTTTGTGACGGTTATGCTAAATTGTTGTAAGAATAGACACCAATATGCTGTTATAGTTGACAAACAATTATATATTCCAAGGAATATCTGGCTTAGTATTACTTTAATAAAAGTGAATACTATTTTAAATTATAATACGAGTACGATACCTACTACCTAACCATCTATCCTTATTCTATGGTACTAACTAATAGCAATTACATGTTTAACTTATTAACAAAACTTATACACAAAAATACTAAAGTGAATATTTATCAAATATATTAAGCTAAATAGTGATTCAAAAAACAAGTAGAGCAAGAAGAGCTTAAAAGTATAAATAATACGAAAACAATTATTTCGATTAAATTTTTAGACATAATATATTGGTTTATCGATAGGAAAATAATGAATTTACGCTACAGAGCGTTTGGAAACTGATGATGATTTACATATTATATTTAAAAAAACTAAATTGCTGGTATTACTAAAAAATGCGACTATTTAACACTGGCTTTACTTCAAAGAAAGAATGACTTTTACAACATGCTGGCATACAAAACACTGCTGTTTCTTAACGTTTATGGGCATCTCCAGCTCACCTGTAAAACCGCTGCCGTCCTCCTGGCGACTCATCAAGGCGTAATGCTCGTCCTCCTCATCGAACCTATCATCACCATGACGACCACCGGCACTAACAGTACCTCTCTCCTCATCCCATCTGGTGTCATCGTTGAACCTCCCACCACCCCCTGTTGACTCCATAGCAACTGGCTCGCTTGTGGGGCTGCGATAAGCGAGAGGGGCCACTTTTCGCGGCCGCATACCACCACCAGAGCCAGGCCTAGTGGGTGTTGTCATGGGTGACTGGTGTGGGTGAATAGACGTTCAAGGTCAGTTTTTAACTTAGCCTATAAAATCTTGAATACGTTGTATTCGTTACAATTAATCTATTTTCTTCTTCTTACACCTCCGGCACCAATCTAAAATATAGTATCCATAACAGCTCATTGTCTGTCATCTTTTGTTTAATTTAATTCTGTTCCCTCCTTTATTTTTTTCAGATAGAATTTTTGTATTTTTCTTGACGTCTTATTCAGTGCTTAAATTTGTTTAGCTGTATTTCTTATATTTGTATATGATTCATTTTGCTCTGACATGGTATCAAGAATGTTATCTGGACATGGTAGTATACAAGTTACTCTCCCCCCGCGATTTTTTACTTTTCTTTAAATGCAGTTTTGTACCACTTTTGGCTTTATTGAAAAAAAGTGCCTTTTTTCACTTTGAAATTTCTAAATTGTATACCTTTTTCGTCATTTTCTCGACTTCTTATTTTGACAACTTGTGAATTTGGCTAAAAACGCAGGAGGGGGGAGAGTAAATTGCATACTACTCGACAAATTGACAAATTGACAAACGGAAAAATCGTCAAATTCTTAGTATTTTTAGAAAACCGACAAATTCACATTTTATAAATTTTTTTAAGAAGAGAAACCAAAATGCCTATCGTTTTACCTTAAGAAAAAAAGAACTTTCAAAGGAAGAAAACAGGAGAAGGTTTAGTACAAGTCGTTACTAGTATATCAGATTTTGTAACTAAAAATGGAGATCTAATTTCATCCGTAGCAAAAAGTGTCGGAGCTGTAGCTTCTTCTGCTAATAGTATTACAGATGCAATTAAAAAATCTAAGGAACTAAAACAAGTATAGTTTTTAAAAGAATAAAAACTTAAACGAATCGAAGATAAAGTAAAACAAGAACTAGTAATTCCATCTAAAATTCGTCAAAAAATGATGGGTTCTGGTTTAAATTTTTTTAAATTTATTACTAAAAAATAGAACAATTTAGTCATGGCAGAAAAAATTAATGAATCTATTTTTAAAGCTTAAAAACCAATTGAATATTATTATAATAGAAAAAAGCAAGACAATTTTAAGTAGTTTCTCTGTCTACTTCTTCTGCTAGAAATTTAAATGTAAGAGGTGAAATAAATATATTTGAAATTAATAACACTGCTTCTTTACTTCTCCTTTCAAATGCGTTTTTTAGATGTGAATTTCAGATTAGTAACCTGCCGGTAATGCTCTCCCAGCAAATACTATTACTTTAGAGCATAACTTCTTCCCAAGATTATTTCAAACTTTGACTTTAAGAGCAAGTAGTAACCAAATATAAAATATTTCTGAACCAGGTACATTTGATAGTATGCTAAAAAATTGTTGTATATCCCAAAGATTATAATAAAACAAGTGGCTGGATACCAGATAAGGGTAATGGGGATGCAGTGCCCGAACAAGCTCAATCAGCAGCTGCGGCCCCTACAAAAGCAGAATATGATGGTTCTATTGCACGTTTAAATAGTAAATGTCTAAATACAGGATATACAGAAAGAATAAATTTATACAATAATAACGTAATAGTAGGAGCAGCAGCAGAACAAAAATATGATAATACTATCGATTGGCCATCCTTTTTTTCGGTTATCTTTACCATAAGAAAGTTACTATTAATCTCCCCTATACCATCTTACTATGACGCGAAAAAATAATGACACAGAAATCTTTTATGGTACTAATAATACAAATGCCAAATTAGTCATCATAAAATCAGAACTTCATATCCCACAAATTACACGCTCAATTGAAGTAAAAAGTAAATTACTCAAAACTCTAAATAAAATATCTTAAAAGTAATACATTCAACACAACAATCAACCAACAAAAATACGATTGGCAAATTGTTAATACTTCAAACACACCACGAAATATTCTAGTAGCATTTAAATAAGCAGCAAATGCATACACAATAAACAATTCTCAATTCTGGGTTTCAGGTAATAATCTAGCCAATTCGCGTATAAAGAAATTACAAGTAAGATTAAACCAAGATATAGATACCCACAAGAGGCGATATATATAGAAACAGAAAATAATAATACTACAGATGCATATTATTATTATAGAGAATTATGTCGGACATTTGGTAATCTTGCTCAATTTAATTCTATCATTTTTATAATAATTATCCAATCTTCTGTTTTGACGTTTCAGCTCATGTAGAGAATATAACTAAAATATTGTTCAGATTACAATTCACTTAGAACAAAATACAGCAACAACTCTCAATGGCTATACTCTAGTTTTAGAAGAATCAGAAAATATTATAAAAGTAATTGACGGTGAAATGTCTAGAATAGAATAGAATATTTGCAAGCTAGTAACTGCGAATAAAAAAGGGTATTTTTTAACTTAAAAAAGATAGTAATTACAACAAACTCGGACGAAAATTAATTAGAAGTAGAAAAGCTTTTAGTAAAAAGTTCTATGAGAATAAGTTACTCAAAGGAGATATACAAGAAAATCTAGAAGAAATGTTCAAATTTATTTATACTGGTAATCAAATTCTAAAACAGAAATTAGAGGATCAGAAACAATTAACACAAGAAGCAAATAAAAAGGTGGATGTGCTTGAAAGAAAAGAATTAGAGAAACAACGAGAACCAGAAGAACAAAAATCCAGAACATGAATTTATTTTAAATGATGTAGATCAGAAAATGTTTCAACCAGATCCTTCATTACCTCATACACTTCAATCTAGAGTTGATGAAAATTTTCTTGTGATTAAAGGGGCATTATTTAGTGTTTAAAATACAAAGACTTTTAAAGACAATAAACTGTAAAAATATAAAAACTTTTAAAAATCCAAACTGTGAAAATATAAAAAACAAAAAAACTTTAAATGTTAAATACAAACGATAGTGGATACATTAAAGTAAGGATATTTTCCCCTTCAACTGGGCATAATACTAATTGTAATGATAGGTAACAATAAAATGTTAAATACAATACGATTAAAGCCAAAAGTAAGGACTAAAAACACTCATTTTGGGTACCGAATTTTAAAAATTTATATTTATAGACTTTTAAAGACTATTTTTAGAAATTTCATAAAATTAAAGACCTTTAAGGATAGGCCTAAAATCTAAAGACTTTTAAAAACGTTAAGGATCTGTATGAACCCTGAAAGGAAATACAATACCCTTAATTTCAAGGTTACTGTATCTTCTTAATGGTGGTTCTTTTGTTAATCAAGATAATGAAAGTATACCCAAGAGTAGGAAGGATCTTATAACTATTTCGATATTTTAATGGCAAGCAGAGTGCAAGAAATTCAACAAGAATAATATAATTAATGAAGGCTTAATTATAATACCAGAAAATCCAAATAAATTAAAGGAAAGATTAGAAATTCTATTATCTGCTTTTAAAGAAAGTCATAACAATTCTTATAATGAGATTAATGCTATTTTAAAATCACTACTAGAAAATAAACACATCAATCTTGTTATCTATAAAAAATATTAAAATCTATATCACCTAAAAGGGTTAAAAAATAATATAATAAATGGAAGCTGCTTTACAAACTTTGATCACTAACGTATCTAATAAATAAGATAAATCTTTTATTATCAAAGGTAAATCTACCGATTTATCCGTGAACTTATTTACTCCAATCCAACTAGATACCTCTAGAAATTATAAACTAGGTTTGAAATATTTAACTGTTTATGTTTACGTTATAAAAATATAGATAGTACAAATAATAAACTTAAATATTCTACATATATGTACTACTTGGTTGACAAAAACATACCAACTGAATTGAAGGAAATTATATAAATGATAATAATTTAAAATTTACATCAAATGTTCCAGCGAATAGAGTTGATTTAGAACTACTAAACAACTACCAAGTAGATTTTACTATCGCAAATTCTTTACAAGAGATACTTGGATTTGAATCTAAGATTTATATATATTCCACTGTCTATAGTACTCTGTACCATAATATAATGAAGTAAATTCTGAGTGTATAATAGATATTTTATTTTTATATAAAAATCTATTACTATACACAGAGTATAGAAGTTTTCAATCAATTATATATAATCTACATATACAAATGGATAATATATAATATGAACTATAAAAATGTAAGTATTATATTTCTATGATATGAACTATCAATTAAACGTCAACAATATACCAATATTGAAAGTCAATGTTTAATAATAATAAACAGCACAATCATTGCATTAACATGAAATATTTAATTTTATTGTTTGTCATTCATAGTGATATTGATGGTGCAGTTGCTACAACCAGACAAATAAATTCGTGGCACGTTT
>JAYRBW010076917.1:0-48654 GCA_036023295.1 Invenusta paracnida | reverse complement strand
AGCCTGGTCGCGTAGACCAGAAGTGGTGAGAAATCTCGAAATGTGTCTTGGTTCTATGTGTCTGATGTTCTCTTTTTTTGGATTTTCTCGTAGAATAATCAATGGGCAATATCGTGAAATGGTATTGGGTTTAGTCGGATTAATCAATTTTCTTTATCGGTAATATCAGATAGAAATAAATATGTTAGATCGATTTTAGATGGTAATAATTTTGTTTAGAATAAATTTGGACTTAAGTCGTTTAGAAAATATGTTTTGGCGAAAAAGATTAGCGTGAATAAACGTAGCTAGTTATAAGTTGCCTAGTTAACTGGATAGTTTTAAATATTTCAAATATCAGGTTGAAAAATAAATTATGATTCATACAAAAATTGCGAGGAGCAGAGGGCGGTTGGACCTTTTATGGTATGTAAATTATGTTTTATATAGACACATTTATAACATAATATAATAGACCTATTTAGATTAACATCGTAGCTAAACTCATATAGCGGCTAGCTAATCAGTGTGTGCATATCAAATAAACTTTTCCTAATATCCTAAACCAAATTGTTTTTCTTGTTCTGAGTTACATGGGCATGACAAATACATACTTTGTATAATAAATTAATCAAAGTTTGTGTTTGTTAACGGGAACTAGAATTCAGCTAATATCATATCTCTGTAGCTAACATAACATATCTAGCAACGATAAGATAATATCGTTGCCTAGAAAATATACATATTATTATTTAAATTTTTCTTAATGTTATACAAATATAAATTGTTGGTTTAAAGTAAAATATTACATTCACTATGCTACAATTAAAAGTTCCTAATTATAATATATTAAGATTGTTCATAACTTGAAATTATAGTTTTAATAATCACGAAGAAAGTATAAAATTACTAGAGTTATTACTTAATATGGTAATTCGTTAATGAAATCTACAATTTTCTAGCATACACGTATTAAACCCCGTTAAACTAATCCTACATAATCTGTTGTAAACAAATTAACAATCTAACTGAAACAAAAAACTATCACAAACAATTACAACGTAATTATAATATAGAACAAAATGAAAACAAACCGTTGGAGTTGTTTTGATTTGTTGTTTTAAAACCGTTTATTAAATAAATGTTTATAATAACTGAACAAAGTGAATTCTGGTTTGGTACAAAGAAAGAGCTTGAATACTGCAGTAAAAAAGATGGAGCTTCTTAGATATTATCCTGCATTGATGTCACACATTATCTCGCTAAAAAGACATCTTAATAAATTAACTGGCAACAAATACAGCTAAGCGAGATTGAAAAAAGGATTAGCACAACATCTCTTCATTACAGGTAATTAAAAAAGCGTTTCTGAATGATTGAATGAAAATTGAATGTGAGCGAATTACATAGAATGTTAGTTAGGCTGGCAAATAAATTATAGCGTAAGGTAGCTCTAAACTTGAAGCTGGTGAATTAGCTGTTAAGAATCTGACTTTTCTCATCTACAAGCTGGAAGATAACACGATCTAGAATTTGGAGTTCTGCTTGTAGTACATTTGTGGGACAAAATATATCCTTAAAGCTTAATTGCTGTAGTGATAATGATAAGAATATACATGATGGCTCCGTAACATGTAAATATAAAGCAGAATAATTTTAGTTTAGCTCAGGTTACTTATTTTAGATGTACTTTATTATATTGAGTTTGAGAAGAGGCTGCCAATCGAGATTATAACTTAATGTAAATATATATATAGATCAGTATAAAACGAATAGAAGATATAATTTGTCTTCTGTTATACGTGTTTTGTGTATGGTATGCTGAATGTATAATTATGTAGAAAAAAAGGTTTAATTCCATGAGATAACAGGTTTTGACTGATACTGGCCGGTTGCTGCTTTTGGTTCTGGTTTATTCAGAGGCAAAACAGGGGAGAAATGCAGGACAAAGAGAGGGTAGCGCTGATCGTTAAACTGTGAGGTTTTGAGGATTGGAACTATGAAGGTTTAACAGAAACTCTAAACTTGAACATTAATAAAAAGATAACGGAAACATTGTATGTATGTCAATATATAAGCATAGACAGTGTTAGTATAAACAGGAATAATAATAATAATAAGTAGAACGCAGAACACGGAATACTTCAAGATAAGGGGATAAGATCTGTTTCATTGTCAAACAGAGATGGTACATATTCAATAAATATACTACTAATAATGGGTATAATACACTGGTATAAATAGTCACTTTGTAAAATGTAAAATCTATATAAAATGTATTCATGAATAATAACTTGAAATATACAATCGAATTAACAGCAGAAATAACACAACAAAAAGAAAAACGATCAAATCAGTGAAGAAAAGAGAAAACT
Organism: Invenusta paracnida; assembly: GCA_036023295.1. NCBI lineage: Eukaryota > Metazoa > Platyhelminthes > Proseriata > Coelogynoporidae > Invenusta > Invenusta paracnida. The sequence continues at coordinate 46,300 of JAYRBW010076917.1, read as the reverse complement.
AGTCAATAACTTCACAAAAGAGGGGTGACAACTTTCAAATATCGATCGCTTTAATTATATGACGTGTTCGACTACCTTGGGTTTATGATGATGTAATAATAATTACGTCACACCGCCAATCGGTTGACGGCGATTTCATATAGTGATATAATAGTGAGTTTAAAAGAAATCTAGTAGAAAAGAATCTCTAGTAAAATTAGAATGTGCGGGAGACGGATATGTATGCTGCAAACATAGGATAATTGAATAATAATAATAACAAGGGGAATATAACAGAGTAACACAAACGTAGGTTAATCATACAAATGTCAACACAAGAGAACAAGTAATGAAAACATGTATAATAACGTTAACAAGTGAAACGCCCATGTAAGTGACTCTTCCCCCTCATAAGTTTCCTCTGAAAAATAATCTTAATATAGACTAACTAACCGCAGTATATAATAAACAAAACACACTATCATCTAGTAGAAAAAGAAATCCCACTCAAAAAAGCTGCATTATAAAACCTTCCCAGCCCCGTTAGACAAATGGCGAGTTAACTAAGAATAGAAAAGAGCACTGGTGCCGAACAGCAGTGTTGAATTGTCGAGAAGAACGTAGTCTTAAATTGAGCGAACCGGAAACGAGAAGTCAATCCCGACAGTGACTCATCAGATCCACAAATTCAGATATCCTCAAACAAATGTGGTTTCGTAAATAATAATATTATGACACAAGATATAACTAGAGATTTGTTTGGTTAAAATATAGCTGTACTGCCTCTTTATTTTCTTTTGCACGGCATATATTAATAAAATAATATTACCAATTAATAAATATCATCAAATAGGGAGCTAGTGTGGTATGACACAAAAGGTATGTATGCATCTAGACCATATTATAGTGTACATAAATTCAATTAAAACGAAGGAGGGTGAATAATAATAATAATAATTAAGAAGAGGTTAGTTGGTGGGTTATAAGCCGGCCGTATATTAAGTTATCCATAAAAAGTCAACAAAAAGAAGGAGAGGAGAGCGAGCAGCTTTCGATTCAAAGGGGATTGTTAGTCGGTTGGCTGATTTGTTGGTTCAACTGAAACAGTTCATCAATCTTTAAGAAGGTTTGTGTGTGTATGTGCAATGTGGAAATGAAAATACGGGAGCCGAGAGTTAGAGGGGCGTGCCGCGTTGGTGTCGGATCTGAGGACTGAAGGAGAGGCCTGAGAATAGACCAGACCCCCCGCCACAAGAGGGGGACCCAAGGAACAGGTAGGCGAGGCCAATCAGGGCCAACAGGGCCAGTTGATAGGGGATGGAGCGGCGGAAACGCGAAGAGGATGACCTTCGATGACGCTGTTGGTAGCCGACTCCCACGCCACTGTCCACATTGTCACTATCGACGCGTTCGACATGGCGCCCTCGGTACCTCGCTTCTTCTTCCTCGTCTTCTGGGTTGGCGAGAGTGGAGGAGGGACGGTGGTAAAGGAGGTGAGACTCGGAGTCGACGGTGCCGCCGGCGGGGGCGTCGGTGGGGTTGCGGTACTGCAGTGGGGACTAAGGGTGGGAGATGGGGGAAATACGGAGTTATAAATACGAGAAATAGTCCGATTAAAGAGAGACGACAGATAGACAGACAGACAGACAGGCATCGATACAGAAAAACAGATAAAAAGGTAAGCAGGTAGGACAGATCAATTAGATTAATAAATAGACAGGTAGACACAAAGATAGTTAGACGGACAGACAAGGAGAGGCAGAGAGAAAGACATAAAGACAGGCAGACAAGCCGAAAAACAAATCGGCATGCAGAAAGATAGAAAGACAGACAGGCAGCCAGGCAGATTGGAAGAAACAAAGACAGTAGACGGATAGACATGGAAAGACTCTCAGAGACACATAAGGACAGGCAGACAAACCGAAAAACAAATCAGCATGCAGAAAGACAGATAAAATAATAGAGATAGAAAGACAGACAGGACAAACTCACTTGAACTCTCCCTGAGAGATCTTTGCGAGTCTCCAGTTGGCTGATGAGCGCGTCACACTCGAGTCGAACAGCAGCCGCCTCGGTCTTGAGTGTTTCCAACTGACTCGTGAATCGGAGCTGTTGAGAGCCGCGGAATCGAAAAGATACTTCTGCCAGGATCCCCTGGGCCTCCTGTAGACGACTCTCACACTCGTCCACGTTCCGAGAGAGTTCCTGTAAAGAGAATGAGACCAGCAATCAGTCAGGCTACAAGACGGTAAACCAAGACACTGAAAGGGAAGATATCACTCAAAATATCCAATAAAAACACCCAATTCCTGTCTGTAAATAACCAAACAAAAGAAAATGAACTTTTAACAAGAACACAGGTTGTATACCTAACCAGAAGGAAACTAATAAGAAACAATAAAACAACTTAGGTTTGAACAAGCAAGACAACGAATAATAAATAACGATACTTTTATGTAGCTACATCGACCGTTTCCCTGTTCAACTAACCTCTGGCTGAGTGGGAAATATAATTCTGATATCCTTTTGGATTTGCTGGAGGAAAAGTAGTAATATTAGTGAAGCAACAGATTATAAAGAAACAAAATTACATTATTACGGAGAACATATTCAATGTAATGAATGAATATTAAATCTATTTCCACTAGTAAATTAATGATTACTATTAAAGAACTTATAATATCATATTATTCAAGTGGTGGTAACTCCTATCGGAGGTCAACACTGCCACAAATATCAAGGGGCAGTCAAAGCCAAGGATGGACTAGGGATGATACGCACCTTAATGTCACCGATGACAGTGTCAATATCGGACTGTTCAATGAGCTCCAGCGCGAGCTTGCTGCACTTGAGGTGGTGAGTCTCCTGAGCGAGGAGCTTCTCGCAGTCGTGGCAGATCTCGTGCACTTTGCGACACTTGCCCGACAGAGCTGTCAGGTTGTCGAGCAGCTTACGGTTTCTGGAGTGGAGGGAAAGGGGAGTAGAGAGGATCATCCTTATTGGCGCAGAACTTGGAAGGAGGCAAGGGTAGAGGGGGGCTACAGACTAAATTCGGCAGATGGACGTTTGTTTGCCCAAGATTTCGTTGAAAAAATACGCGTATACGGAGATATTATCTTTCTGTCATTTATTTACGAATAATTTGTCACCGACTTTTACAACAAAATGTGTTATTATTATTTTTACTTATTAAGTAAATATAACCTTTTGTGATTTACTTAGAGAATAAATTGTAGTGAAAAATAATTTAAAGTGTGCTCAAGTCCTATTATTATAACAAATACTTAGAAGGTTAAACAAACATATATCTCTTTCATAATATGGATCACGCAGAGTTCTAATAACTTTTAATTTATCGAGTAATTATAAATTGCTGCTAAAAAATTAAAACACCCAATCTAAGAAATGCAATAAATAACAGTTAGTGGCGAAACCTAGAATCGATCGGTAGATTAGTGATATTGCACTTCCCGTGAATCGTTGTGTCAATAACAAGGATTTATAAAACAATAAAACTCAATTAATCTTAATGAAATCACGTTGCAATTTTAATAATTATTATGCATCACAGAATAAGGCTAATATACGTCTTCAGTTCTTAGTTGGGGTAATTAATTATGCAGAACTGTTTCAAACAGAATCGCATAAAGATGCCATAACAAGGGTAACGTGCATTTCGTTGCAAACACAAACAACTATAGCATGGCAAGGTATGGGATAAAAACTGGGAACTTTATTGGTGTTTAAAACTAATCGTTATAAAAACCCGTAAGCATGATTTGCACGAATAGAGGAATATGCACACACAAACTAGAAGACAATTATTAATATAAAATAGTATAATATAGAGAAAGAAATATAATATTATGATAAATACAATACAACTAGTTAGAAATAATTTAATGCACATCATTGACCTGTAGAGCTAAAAGCGAACTTATATGTATATCAGAGACTGTTCGCAAACAGAAAAGAACATCAAGAATTAATAAACACGACTGCAGTTTAGTTATCCAGGCAAAAAGTGAACACAAATCATAATATTATAATATAAACAGACTGTCAAACAAAATGTATAGTTATAGTAACCGAATAAGAAACAATTGAGACAATACGTAGAGATGTGTACTAACGTGAGTTCATGCCAATTTGGACTGAAAGAAATTGGGAATAAATGGGAGATAACTATCAGTTTTAAAATAAATAAGTACAACAAAGTAAATATATAAACGGTATTTCTTTATTCAAAATTTAGAAACTTCACTTTAAAGATATTCTTGCATGCGATATGAGCATATAATCTTTCTGGAACAAGTCAGACAGGTAACATGGATACTTTCTTTGCATTATTTTATTGATTTAATAGATTTATCGATCAACTTCATTAATCCAATGAAAACCTCCTTATACGATAAGTAAAACAAATGACATCAAATTATTATCAAATAAGACATAGGAATGAAATATTATAAAACAACCCTGAAAATGTTTCATTACGGAATAGTTCAACTAACAAAGTGAAAAGATGCAATGCGTTTCAGGAAGCAATGGTGATTTTGTCAACGCCAACGCCCCGACAACCCTCATTGTGAATACTTATCCAAAAAAGTCTTTAAACCCTTGACTCAGAGCTTCCAGAATATTTTTTCAAGAATGGAGAAGTTTGTGGACATAAGTTTCTTTTGGCTTTTTCTCTCTTACGAATGACTTCACAGTTCTTAAATGCGACAACTTCCTTGTTTAAAGAGATTCAAATTAGATTTTCAAACTGCATCCAATAAATAATTAGTATAGCCAGTAAATAAACATCCCCGTTACTCACACAAATCCGAAAGCGTAACCCCGTCCCCAGTAAAACCTGAATCTAGAATACAGTAAATCATGAATGCATCCACTTCTCACTAACCTGGTAGCAACGTGTCTAGCGCGATCCTGAAGCGTGTTGAGACTGGCAGCCTGTTGAGATCGGACCGCAGTGTAGAGGTGTTCATCGCAACTCCTCATCATACCCTCCTCATGTTCACCCGTTAATTGCCTTTGCTGTTGTTGTGACTTTCCTGGTGTCTCCTCCAACTGCTGCGATGTAGAACCGGGTTGGGCTTTCTCTGTTGTTCGAAGTTCCTCTGAGAGCCGTTTGATATCCGTCACCCAGACCTGGAGTTGGCGTTCGTAATACTGCAAGAGATACCAAACAAGCAAATTGGTGCACCTTCTTTCATTTTGGAGAGAAATACTTAAGTATATTGTATTATATTTGTGATACTAAGCTTTACTCACATATTTTATTAAACAAAAGTGGAGATTTTTTAACCATTTTATGTCGATATACAGCTATTAATAATATTACTACTAATTTGTTTTATAAGTAGTAAATTGAAAACCAAAGAAAAATAGTTAAAATAATAAATTTAAAAAAGGGATTTTTATGGGATGTTGAACTAAACAATTAATAAGTGAGGTGGATGCGATACCTCAAGGAGATTGGTGCATTTGTCGAGTTCCACGAGGTCCTTTAACTGCCCGGAGTTAGTGTCCTCCAGAAGAGTGTTGACAGCCTCCACCTCGCATCGAATACTGTTCGCCTGGCTGTAGAGTTGCTCTAAGCTGGACGCTGCCGCCTGTCGACTCTTCACCTGGGCGCGGAGGTTCGACCAACCTGACATCAATTCCTTCACCGCGGCACTAATGCCCACTGCATCGTTGGCTGCATCGAAGAAGAGAGATGACAAATGAGACTTCAATTATTATCCGTGCGATTTGTTAAAAAACAAAATATATATCTACATAACATTATAAAATCGTCGATTTAAAAAAATAAATAATAGAATTAGTCAATTATCAATCAATTTAGTTTCTAAAATTAACGATTACGTCATAGTTAAGGCCTGTTCAGTTCAAGCGCGTCGCAATGTTTCAAACTGACATACGATTGCATTATTTCTGTGGGTATCATCTGTATGACATCATCTTTAGCGAAGAACCAGACAGTGTGACATGGTATATTCAATTTGATTGCGATGATGCTGAGAGAGAAATGTTCTATTTTTCTTTTAACGCGCAGCACCACTTTCAGTGTGAATTATCCCTAAATACTATTTTTGTTGATTCGCAGCACCGCCTTCAGGGTGAATTACCCCAAAATACTATTTTCCTTTGTTGACGTGCCACACCGCGTTAGGTCTGAATGGGCTTTTAGTCATGCTTTAAATCTAGTTTCCCATTCTTTGGTTTAAAAACCTTTAGTGGCAGCAATAAAACCATTAAACGTTTCCAGAAACTTTTCAATACTATAGGCTTAAAAAGAGTTAAAACGGAAATTCTTTTTAAGGGAGTCTAAACCTACAGATCCGCAAGTCAATAACTAAATTTTTTACAAAGGGAATGCAAAATGTTGCATTAAGGAGCGCAAGAAGACAGAACACTCACGCAAAGAGGCCAGAAAGTGGTCGAGATGCGCCATATTCCGATTGGCATTTTCAAGGAGTCGCTCCATCTTGGCGACCTCCCCGAGCATCTGATTGAGACTCGACGAGGGCATGGGTCGAGCCAGAGCCTGACGCAGTCGTTGGAGACGACGCAGGGAGTTCTCCACCTCCTCGCTGCCGCCGGTCAACTGCGGCTTGTGTTTCTCCTGCTGTTGGAGGTAGTGAAGGGGCCGATAGAGCGGATCCGAGTCCTCGGTGCCCTCCTCGCCTTCGCCTTGCACGGGAATGGGGAAGCGGAGGGCGTCCTGCCAGTTGAACTCCTCCTCACCCTCCCAGGGCAGTTGGGTGTCCATGGCCTCCACGGGAAGTCCACTCTGAGAAGGAATAGACAATCAGGACTGGCTATAGCAGGGTCGCTTCATCGAGTAATAACACAGGTATGTCCATCTCTTGCAATGTTGTAATCAACTCTATATTCCGAGAACATAATACGGTTTTCGCATCTTCTACTCAACAATAATTTTGTTAAATAATCACAAGGAAAGAAACGTTTAACATACATACACAAAATACAACGTATTTATTTCTATCGGCAAAATTGTAAATAAAAATATAAGACAATAGAGCCGAACATTGATTCAACAATCATTCCTAGTCTTACAATTATTTTTTAATTTATCCAATTATTATTATTGAAAGAGGAAAAAAATAATACTTCTAAATGAATGAAGCGAAATTCTTAATTGTGATGTATTTATATGAATACATACATGTCTTCCGTTAATTAACAGGTGTAATACTCTTTCTTTTACAAAGATGCACAAAATATGATAAAACGAAATTTTAAGGTGTCAATAAAAAGATAACTATCATTGTAGTAAATAATATATTATACATTCCGCTTGATTGGTTGCAAATTAAACGTTTAACAGAAAGCTGTACAGGTAATCCAAAATTTCGCGCTTTTGTTACAAAAAAAGCAGTGCTATTTAAATAGAAGATGGGTTTAAAGAAGGAAAAGGAAGAAGCCTGTACCCCGCAGTTGACACAGACCGATTACAAACACCTAATCAATTCCAAAGAAGAGGGGAAATTACATAAGAGGTCAGGTACAGGTGAGATACACTCACTTCTTCGACAGAGCTGAGTTGATTCGACCGAGGTGGGGAAGAAAATGACAACCAAATCGGCCAACTATTGTTACCAAAATAAACTGATAAAACGACACAAATCAATATCCGCAAACGATAACTCTTGGAGTTTTCGAAAAAAAAGGTAGGAGGGGGAGTGGAGAGATGGTAGAGACAACGAAGAAACAATTCGGAAATTATTACATCAATTGTTGTTTCTTACTTCATCTTTTAAACAACTAGCAATTATACTTTTCCCACCGACCAGCCTCTCGCCATGAAAGGCGAGCAATGTTAAAGGCAGAAACGAAAAGATTATGAGCCATGTAAATAAGTAGTCATGGAAGAGTTTTCTGCAAAGCTCACCAGACCACTCTATTGGGTCAAAAGGTGACACATTCTTCCTAGAAAAGACTCCGATTCGCATTCTATCGACAGCATACTATAGTGTACTCAACGCATGGCTTCGTTAGCAAAACACAATAACAAGACGGTGGAGACGCTTTTTCTCTTGTTCAAGGCGGCGAACGTTCTTTTCACGATAATGCCTCGTACAAAATAGTTTCAGACATTTTGTTCACAGTATCGTTATTCTTGGAGTTGCAAAACTGTGAGATCAGCAAATAAGACGATTAGACTATCGATTACTTTTGACAGGATGTTAAACTAACAATATGCGTATATGTCAACAAACTTTGAAAGGAGGGCCTTTTAGAACTAAAGATACAACACAAGAGGCGATTACTAACGTTTCTTAAGGGTCAACTAGAGGTAAATCGGTTTTCGAAGAGAAACTTATAATATTAGGATCACCTAAAGTACTCAAAAATTGGCTACACATTCAATTTGCACCATGCAAACAAGGACAATAGATGCACTAAATGGTACTAGTTAAGCTGGGGTAATGGAGGACAAGGCCCTAGTAAACATTAATTTAATTTAAGAAAAAGTGTTTAACATTACAACAGCAGCAATAGTTAACTGCAATTTAATTCACCTATAATTTATAAAAACATTAAATAATGGGCGGAGTAAAAGAAATAGCCAAAGTTTCGACAACTGTTTATAAACCCCAACTTAAGACTCTAAAAATGTTCTCTAAACATTCATTTGCTTCCTAATACAAGCTACCGAGTTTTAAAGAAATCAGCAGATTCAATTTTTTATACTTAAAGCAAATTTAAAAAAAATTTTCCGAGCTATAAAAATAACACAATCTAAGTTAATTTTTTGAATAATATTATCAATAATTTAAGGCGACTATTAATTTGAATAAAGAAACAAATTAATAATAACACACTCCGATGATTCCACTGCCGCTTTTACCTTCATAAAAGTGTAACTGAAATTAATCAATAAAAAATATAAAAGTAATCTTTTAATTTGCAAGCTAATAGTTTATATAATATTAATTGTTTAGTCACAAAAGTTTTCTTTCTAGAATGTAACTAATCCAGCCTCAAAAGAATATACTCTGCTGAGCAATAATAAACATGTTAGACAATAATTGTAAAAAAAAAACATAAGGAAAACAAGCTATCCATAAGATTCTATTTTTATAGCATTTTGTTTGTTATAGTACCTGAAAGTTAAATCAGTTAATATATAATATTGCTCTATCTAATGCAATCTTATATGTCTACTTTCAGGGGGATAACATAATATGACCGAAGCAGCACCACAAAGGCCCCCGCTTGGCTCTCAAGTAAATGACCAGTTCTACATACAAGGATGCTGGCAACAACTACCTTGGTTATGTCCACAATGCCATTCCCCTCCAGTTGTTCGTCCCAACAGAGCGTGAGTCTCTCCTCATAGTACTCCGTGGAAGGATCATACAGCGGCGCCTGATAGTTGTCCCAGCCCAGCTGCTGCGGCTGTGACCGGCCCTCCTTTGGACCGGCCGCCGACGTCTCCTTGGTCTTGGCGCTGTCCTGCCGCTCGTTCAACCGCCGATGACTGCGAGACTTCTCGGTCCCACCGACGCCGCCTGGCGACAGACTCCCGGCGCCACCGCCCACTGCCGCTGAATCCTGTTGACGTACCAGGGCTTCGGCACGCGCGGCAGCAGGCACGTAGGACTTGGCCAGCGAGTGCCCGGGTCGTACTGCGCCACTGCCTCCACCTGTTTGGGTCGGTCAGAGGACCAGATCAAGAACACGTCATGAAGAGGGAGTAAAGATACCTATCCTATGCATACGTTGACATGAACATAACGAAACGAGAAATGTTAGTGTAATAATTAGTTTTAAAGTAGAAAACGATTAAAAATGTACCCTCTGACAGACATCTTCGATCCACATTATCCGCTGATTTATTGTCACGTTTACCAGTTTCTAAAAACAAAATTTTTAATTATTTTCATTAATAAACCAGTTTGCCCAGATCACGGAGCAATAGATCGAAGGAACAAATAAAAATCCGAACACACAAAAACGCTCAACTCGTCGGAAAATATGACTTACTTTTGCTGTACAGGGGCAGATCACACATAACCTCGAATATGAGATCTACAACGATGCCAAGAAATACTGTTCACAATGGTGGCCAATTTAAGAGGACAACAGCACAGACTGATACCAAGTAAGAAACCGAAAAGCTTACCACAATACTTCTCTCCATGCCATTCCTTGTTCTCCAGGGGATCCGTGTTACATCGACTGAGACGGGCCTTACGCATGCCTCCACTATTCAAGTATCCATCAATACCAACAGGCCCGCTGGCAACTGCCTTTTTGGCGGTCGTGGTTTCAGAAAAGGGACTGGTAGGGTATGCCTTCGAGGCGCTACCAAGCGGAAACCGTTTCACTGGACACTTCGGTGACAACTTCTCTACAACACCAAGCGAACAGTGGGATGATTCAAGGATTGCGTAATGCTTCCGTATGAAACCGGAGTGCAGCATCATTTGCACGTATGTCATTGCAGGTACAAATATTAACGAAGAAAAAAACAAGATAAAACATGGTCAGAACGAAAAATACAAACAAACAGAAAACCCAGTTTTGAACTCAACAATGTGGAACTCACTAGGTGTAGACAGATCGTTTTGAGAATTATCAGATACCTTTGTTGCCCAACTATCTACAATTAATGCAGCCATTTGACATTAAAATCTCTACGAATGAAGTCATTTATTAACGAGGAACAAAAGCCAACAAATACTGAACAAAAGAATTAGCCAACAATCGCATCTATTAAGGAGATAAATTACCATTTTCAATGGAGGGAATTCGGTACAGTGTGGCTGTAATACAGAATTGACACATAACATAGGAACTTATTAATGTTTTGCTCTGGAGATTTCATTGACTGCTCGCCTTCAACAACTTACTAATGTTGTTAGGACCAGCCGATAGTATGGCTTCTTGTTCCGGTTCCAGCGACTGTTTCTCAGCCGTGGTGTGCTCTTTATCAACAATCGACCGCTTCTGGGCTGCGGATGAAAATTCGTCCCATGTACTGCTCAGATTTCGCAAACATGGCACTATGTACGGCGTTTCGAATCCCATAACTACACATAATGAAAAACATATCTAATGTTAGTAAACTGACTGTTAACGCATTAATAAAATAATTTGATTAGACATGAAAATGCGTGATTTATGGAGAATTTTGAAATTACCATTTTCAGATGTTGATGGCGATTCAACATGACCAAACATTGGGAAACGAATAGCTTCCTCTAGCCTACCATCTGCAATTATTATAACACGAAGGAGCCCAGTTATAATTTTAGCACACGGCTTATTAACCAACAGCACCTCACCACAAAGAATCTAATAACAAGACTATACTTAAGTGTTCGTTAAGAATGGAGTTCACTATAATAAAGTCATGATTTACCATTTGGAGGATAAGGTGCATCCTCATCTGAAATATCAACATAAACACACTAATAAGCCAGTGAAAAGAAACACAATTTCACAAATCAAGAATGCATTTAACAATAAAGAAATAAGAATCTACCAGATTTGAATCCCGAGAATGACGGAAAATGCTCCCGCTCTTTGTACTGCGTCACTTTCAGAAGACTCATATTCTCCCCTAAAAGAGGGCAAAGAGACATGACCAGCAACCAGAGATGGAGTAACCAGCTACAAGAAACTAACAGAACGTAATAAAGTAACTGTCTAACCAACTAACGAAGGGAACGATTCAATCTTGGAAAAAACTTACAACTTGGATGATATCGGAAATTCAATATTTCGCCTTCATCGGAAAATTTCAAGCTTAACTTGCTCTCGTTAAATGCTACACAACAGAGACCAAGAGAAGAGCGAGTGAAGCCAGTTAGTTGAAAAGATCATTTAGTTCTCCTCTTACAGAACATAATATTACTACAGCTTAAAAGAGATTGAACCCACTTGAATCCCTCTCAAGCTGAGCACTTGGTTTATTCTCGATACTCCCTCCGGCATTGAGGACTCCAGCGGATAATGAGAGGGAACAATCTTTTAAAGGCCCGGGATTTGCCGCTGCCATGTCTAAAATGAACATGACATACACGGGTGTCTAACTTAGTTCTATACGGCAATTATTCCTCGCAATAGCCCAACCTGCACACTACCAAACTCGCTCAACCTACCCCGAATAGAGGTAAATAGTAAATTGTCGTTCAGAGGAGCCAGCGATACCTTCTCAGTGTCCATCTTAAATCGAGCTTTTCGTACTGGCTTCCCCGGGAGAGCATCTGTGCAAGTTTACAATTACAACAATGCCCCAGAGGAGATAAACATGGCATTTTAGAAATGGGTACAAACAGTATGTGTTTTGAGAAATATCTATTATAATAAAACAGTCATTTTAATTTAACAGTAGCCAACAAGTTTACCTTTCTCTTTAACGCCTTCGGACTCAGAATGGTGGTAAAAACTAGGTAAATTAGAATGCGATGAAACACTCTCGTTATCTGAAATAATGTCAATATATAGAAACGTTGGCCATTTTACATTTTTTCAAGCGATTTAGAACACTGTAGTAAAACTAGATACATTAACACTTTGAATTACCAGTTGACACGCTGGGAATGTGAGAGACTTCGTCTAAAATGGATACAATTTAAATTCCAATAAAGTTTATTGCAGCACAATTGATTATTTAATCACTAGATTTCGGAAGGAACTAATCTACCTGGATCGGTCATGTTATCAACACCAGAAAAGGAAGGGAAATTTCTCTTATCCCCCCTATTCGTTGAAACTCTCTGGAAGCGAAACTCCCCATCTACAAAATTAAAGCGAACAATAATTATTAAAGTTAGGATTAAACAACTATGCGTCTAAGCTAACTACAAACCAAGACAACAAGTCAACATATTATTGAACATTACCACTTAGTCTTTCTTGCTTGCGGACCGTCACTATAAAGTTAAAAAAAATTGAACTTTGTTGCTATTATTTAAATTTTAAGAAAACTAAACTAGAAAGGGAAATTGGCGAAAAACATTTTTCTGCTCAACAAACAATGATTCTATTTCTGTTGGATTTAGCGAAACAATATTCTATTAATTTGATACATTCTCTCCAAAAAACAATAAACTGTGATAGTTCACCTTATATAACAAAGAAAACATATCTAAAATAAACTTCCAAAAAGTAAACAAGTCACCGTTCTTTGGAGTTGGGAAAGAAGATGTCGTGTCGACAGTGTCTACATTAGAAAAAAGAAATACCAAGATTTATCGTGCAATTTTAGAGCTTTAAAAAGAGTAAACTAGTAATTTAACATTCTTACTAGTCGGCGAAAGTATCACTAAATTTGTAACAAAAAAAGACAATGAGATAAAACAGTAACAGGCGAAAACTTTATCATTAACAAGAAGACTATATCATTTATTGGGACCAAATTTACCAGTTGACGGAGTTTCCATTGGAGTAAAGCAATCTAGAAGGTATATAATCATTCTTCGAAATTATAATTTAAGTTCTCTTTAAAACCAACGCAAGGAAAAGAAGTTTACTACCTGGATCAGTCATATTTTGAACGCCAGCAAACGATGGGAAATGTCCTCTATCTTTGTAAGTCGACACCCTTTGAAACCCAATTTCATCACGATCTAGAAATTAAATATGTCGCAAAGTTGTATCTAAATTTAAGTCGACCTTTCTTAACCCTCGTGATTTAAGTTTCGCAATAAATGAACAACAATAGAGTTCAACTAATTAACCAAAGTACTATTGCGTCTACCTTCTTTTTGTTTAATGGACAAAGATGATGTTGCTATATTTAGAAAGAATAATGAAAACAGTGTACTTTAGTAAAGTTATCAAGTTGAATATAATTAACTACTAAAACCAGAAAAAACGAAAAAATTATACGATATAAAGTGAAATGAATGATAGACTTTAAACGTTATAAAACAAACGCAAAATATTACTTTCCGTAGATGACAACGAAGGCATATCTAAGAAAATGAAAATTGACACTTCACAAATCCAGAAAACAGAATAATATTATTGAAATAGAAGCCACAACTAATTACTACATCACAAATTACAGCTACCGCGTTTAATTTTATGTTGAAAACTGGTACAAAAGTAAACTTTCTAACTAACATTGTTATAAATTCAAATGCTCAATATGTCTAAAATATAATAACATAAACTGCAGATAAGAAAGTTCACAATAACTAAAAACCTATTTTCTTTGTATATGTAGTAACACCGGACACAATGTGAATTATAATAAACTAGAATATTGCATGATTTACCGGAAGATGGAGTCTGAACAGTAGACACTTCGCCTATTAATATAAATATAAGGAAATAGACTTGAATTTGGCATAAATACGAAGTCTAACATGACTGATAGTGTTCTACCTGGAACGGATACATGTTCAACACCAGCAAATGATGGGAAATGTCCCCTTTCTTTGTACGTGGAAACTCGCTGGAAAGCAATCTCATCGTGCTCTAAAGGTTTAAAGTATCAACGAACCGCGAAAATGACGAAAAAACGTGGATTAGTGAAACATAATATTATAATCATCAAATTTTTTTTTTAATAGTTTGAAACTGAAATAACGTCAAGGAAAAGGTTTTAAAATAATTTAAAAAATTACCATTTTTCGAGGTTGTCCAAAACTTTATCGAACCTAAGTTAAGGCAAGAAAATGTTTTAACATGTACGAGATTACTAATGCTGCTCTGAAAAATGTCCTACACTGATAACTATTGCAAAGTAACTTATAGTACGTTAGATTCTAAAATAAGCAGGACATTTATGCCTCAAGCTTTAAAGAGGGCCCATTGTTCTAACGTTAACATAAATCTATCTACCTTTTCTTGAAAGTGATGGAGATGACGACTCTATAATGTCAAATTTGGAACACAATATGTAAGTTTTATTTTAAATAAGAGTATAAAAGAATGTATGACAAAACTTGTAATTACCATTTCTTGTTGTTGAAAAGGATATCGTGTCTAAATTAAAGGGAAACGTTAAACTTAACTGTTAAATTCAGAAATTTATGAACGAACTGAAACACATGATACAGCGAAACTATTAAATAAATAAATTCAATATTTTACCTCTCTCTACAGTCTCACTTTTTTTTCAATTATAACCGCAATACCCCAAAGATTTCTCGCAAATTATAACTTAGCTTTAATTTCTGTACAATAGATTTTGCACTCTAAGGCAATTGTATACCCCCCTATAGTCAGTTTGAAGAATAATTAATTCAAATTTAATTTTAATAGATATTTGCAAACACTATGAAACATTCAAATATCGTAAAAAGTTGAGAAAGCTTAACATGAAACTATGTTCCACATACGAGGTCATTGACTCAACTTATACTCAAAATGTGTACTTCGACTAAATAATATTTTCAATAGCTAAATATACTTATTAAGAGGACTTTCAACCAAATTATTCTGAAATTTGTTAAAACAAACTTAAAGTCTGTCTACGCACGCAGTATCTTACACAAAAACAAACATTAATTTAGTTTCTGTCAATTAAGTTGGTTATTCCGACTATATTTCAAAACAAACGTGAACAAATCTTTTACCAGTTGATGGAGTGAGAACGGGAGTAGCACTTTCTAAAATGCAAAAACGATCAATAATTACACCGGACGAGTGAGCTAATATTACAATTCAGTGAGCTAACTGATCTAATCGTTATATACCTGGATCTTTCGAATTCTGAACACCAGCAAACGATGGAAAATAGCCCCTATCTCTGTAAGTTGATACTCTTTGGAAGCCAATTTCGTTATCTATAATTTGAGGTGTAATTTAAGTCAGTATAATAGTAAGTATGTACTCAAATCAAACACAATGTAATTTCATTAACGACAACTATTGAATCATGGACCAACAAACACGAATATACCCTTATGAGGTGTTCTCCGGGTGTGCAAGGCGCCTAAATCGAAGCAAAATGAAATTACATCAACGTATAATGGGGAGTCGTTTTAGTTTAGTATATTGAACACAAACTAACAAACATTACCTTTCTTGGAAACTGTGAGCGATGCAGTTTCTATGTTAAAAATGGCAATTAAACAAAAGAGACATAAGACACCTAACCTAATTCCTTTTAAGAAATGAAAAATAATTAGAATGAAGACTTAAAATATAAAACATTGTTTACCATTTTTTGTAGTCGATAGCGATAGTGATTCTATAATTAAAGCATATATTAGTTAACCAAGTTTAATATTGCTCAGATAATTTGAAAGTAATTGCAATATTGCTGTAATAATACTGAATATAGAAGCATTGAATGTGTTACCCGTAGATGGAGTATTGACGGTAGATATATCGTCTAAAGAAACGATAATTGAAATAAAACCAATGATGAAAACGGAGAAATGGCGTTAAAAGGTAATCTATTCATCAAATTTACCTGGATCTGTCATATTATCAACACCGGAAAACGACGGAAAATTCCTCTTATCTCCCAAATTCGTTGACACCCTCTGAAAACGAAACTCACCATCTGCAAATCAACGACAAACTCCCTGTAATGGAATATTTCTCCACCACCGCAACCCGAAAACAAAACAGCAAATCATATCGCATTGAACTGAAGTCAACTTTTAAAATACATAACATAATAACACCCAAATAGAAACTTTTTTAAACAGAAACATATTAAAGCAAGGCGACATACCGTTCATTGTTTGAGACTTTCGATACCTATTCAACATTGAGGCTGTCGACGTAAAGTAAAATAAGGGATCACCAAAAGGATATAAATACCAAATCAAATACACGGTCTAATCTAATTAACCGATAGTCAATCGAAGTGTATAACTTAAAATATTTCATTCAACAGATAACCAGAATTGATAATGAAATCCTACAAACGACAAGGCATATCCAAATGAAAGGTAAACATACCGTTTGAAATATATTTGAAATGCGGTCCCATAATAATTGGTTTTTGTGAATGGCAGTAATCGGGACTTTGTTCAGCTATTAGTTCTAAAATACCGGCAAAATATTCATTTAATTATTACAGTTTTATAGGTTTAGAAAGAGAGGCAGAGCACATCTCAAAATTGTTCCAATTTATACTAATACTGTTAAATTATTATGACAGTTTTGCGTTACCATTGTCAGACGGTGTGGCGTTCTCAAAACGCAAAGCCGACTCTGACGCTGTACTGACGTCCGCTAAAACACCAAATTAGTTTCAATGTAACAATCAGTCAATAATCATGTTATAAAACCGAACCAACAAATGTAAAACAAACTGACAAAATAATACAACTATAACGATTTGAAAAAAACGAGAAAGAAATATAGTAAACTGGAAAAGCGAAGGCCCGACGAGATGCCTACCAAGGAATTGGCAGGAAAAGAAGGCCGAAGGTACGCAGACTTTGAGATGCGAATCTGAGTTGGAGACCACCTCTGACTCATCCTCACTGTTATCATCTAAAAAGAGGCAGTATTAGCATTCGTTTTAAACGTTAGTCTTTTTGTGTAGAAATTTCAGTCGCTCAACTGCAAGCGGACGTTTAGAAAAACAATACATTTAAACAAATGCAGAAGAAAACTGAAGAACAAGTAAAACTAACAGACGGAAATGGAAAACAAAAAACAGAACATTCAGAGCATACATGAAGGGACAGTGAGAGAAAACATCGGAAGAAAACAACCGGAAACTGTAGCCGAACTTATTTCGGAGACGTCGTTCATTTTGGAACTATCGTCTGCAGAGGAAGAAATTAAAGAACACAGAAAACAACCGGTTTAATATTTAATTATCGTCTGCAGTACAGAGTACTGTACATACCAGATGGAGCACTGATGACAAACTCTGGAACTGAAAGCATCGTCGCCTTGACGAAGTCGAGACATGGTTCGGCAATAATCTGTGGACTAAAGTTGCCTAAAAGAGGTGACAGAATTATGAGGCAGTGTTACACTATTTCATATTATAAGCAAATCAATGGAAGCAAATATAGCCGAACGTCAATTTAATCACACTGAATTGACAGTCAACTCGAACACATCACCATGTAAACATCGGGTTTACCTTTTTGATAAAACATATTGGCCTCCGATCCATAAAATCCATACATAGATCGAGTTGTGGAATGATCACTGCTTTCATCTAAAACAACACATGATAATACATAGATATTTAAATGCCGCTATATCTTTAAACTCTTAAAGTTGAGGTATAAGTTACCTAATTTACTTGATGGAATAGCATGCAAGTCGTCTAAAAGTAGTGACATAAAAATAGACAATATTATAAATAATAGACTAACAATACTGCTTTCAACAGAGAACAACGGCTACCTGTGTAATCATTGGTTACATCATTGTCACTGGTTACACAGAAGGTTGGGAAATGTCCTCTTTCTTTCATGGTGTTCACTCGCTGGAAAGTAAACTCTTCTTCCAAAACTATTATGAAAGAAGTTAAGCGTAAGCAACGGATCATCATAAATATCAATAAAAGCCACTTGAACAAATCCAACAGTATAACACAAAGTTTTAAACTAAAGATAACAAACTGTATAACGGAAGAAACCAAACAAATGCGGCAAATGGGGATTATAAAAGAGGAGCATACTCGGTGGTACAGATAAAGTGGTCTTTGCGAAGCGATCGTCAGGAGGAACGCCAAGACTTCTCTCAAATTCCAAACTCATACTAGAAGAGCAGTCTAAAAGTTGCGTCAAAGTTCAAACAACAAGTGTAACTCTAATTTCTCATAAGTATGGAAGCTTAACAAAGTTAACTCAATAAAGTCAACGAGTTATAATTATAATACTTAATTGAGAACCATTTTATTTATTACAATTCGTTTTTTAACAAAACAATAACACTGCGCAGGCTATCTATATATCTATACCTACCAGAGGGGGCGCTAATAAGCACATCTGGAAGAACTGCATTCAAAAATGAAATTAAAGAAAAATGTAAACACTTTATTATTAACAAAAAGAACTTTCTTTTTATACCTCTTCGACTAGATCCCCCGACTACATTGGACGCGTAGAAAGAAAACATCGACTGTGACAATGTTTGACCACTGTTTTCGTCTATAATTATACACAAACATATTATGTGTATCTTCAAAAACAATTAACTACTGTCCAGATCAATCTTATCTAGTAAACATCGAAAACAAAGAAACGAAACATGGTAGAATTTACCGTATTTACTATATGGGACCACCATTCCATCGTCTAAAAGATGATAAAACATCAAAACAAAACATAGGTTGGTAGTATGTGGGCGCAACTTTATCGGGAGAAAATGTTTCATCGTGTTTTTCTACCTGATTCACTCGTCATATCAGTTTCATCGATCCCACAGAACGACGGGAAGTATCCTTTATCCTTAAATGTGGTCACTTTTTGGAAGCTAAAATCATCGTCGGAGATGGCTGAAATTGGTGTTATAAAGAAGTGTGTCAGCCATGAGTAACAAATTATTATGAGTCCAAATCGAAACTAAACGTAAAACAAATTTGTCACAAACACAAAATAAAATAAACAACAAAAAAAAAACTAGAGTCAATGAAATTATAACTGATGATCAACTAAAATAGCGTTTAATTATTTTTAAACAAATAAAGTGTCATTCAATTATTCACGAAGCGGCTAATTGCCTTCACACCGCATCAACTTACAATAAGTAGGAGTACTGACAGTAACAACATTTGAAAACGCTAAAAGTCGCGCTTTGTAGAAATTGAGACTGGGTTCTACGATAATTTCCGTCAAAAACCTGTCTAGTTTGTCTACAAGTTTAAAATAGACGTTATAAAGCAGGATTAAAATGGGCAAATGTAATGTAATAAATTCACAATGTTTATATAAACTCAAGTGAACGATAACATAACATAACGCACGCACATCTGCCTGCCTACCTAATGGAGCAGTAACGAGTGAATGTGGAACCTTAAGCATAGTCGATCTGTGAAACTTGAGGGCTGGTTCTATGACAACATTCGACACAAATTGATCAACATCGTCTAAAACGGCGATATCGTCTAAAATAGACGATCAAACAAAGTAAAGCGACACATTTTGAAATCATGAGAACGCGATTCCTTTAACATATCAACCACAGAACTAACTGGCACAACTTTTACCTTGTTTGATATACGACATAATTAAGTCGTCCTCTAAAACAGTATAAATGTACGACATGTACTAAAATTCCCGCCGATGGTGTGGAATGAAAATTCAATCAATTTACCCGAATCACTCGTTACGTCATTTTCATCGACTCCACAAAATGAGGGAAAGTAGCCTCTGTCTTTAAATGTGGAAACTTTTTGGAAACTGAACTCCTCGTCTAAAACAGCAGCTACCAACACAAAAAATAGAAATAAACGATCGACCAATAATGTCATCGAAATGCAAAAGTATGCAATTGAATCATTCATATACCAGCGTTGATAAATTTGGGTGCTTGCGATGAAGACAAGGTTATTGGCGTATCTAACAGGTCTTTATAAGCGTGCAGGTCCGATTCGTCGTATTCTAACTGATTCGTATCAAAGCCTAAAAATGTAAAAAATATCAACTTGCATCATGCATTACTAATGAAGCAGAACAAGCATAAGTCACGTATCTATCTCTTCTGCGAAAATATATCGATTAAATTACCAAAAGCTGTTGATGCCCCACTACGATCTACAAAGAAATTTGGTCAAAAGGGCAAGAATTAGGCTTAAATGTATGAAGCTCAATAACAAAAGGAAAAAAAACGAAAACGAACAAATAAATATAGTGATACCTGTACGTAGAGAATCATCCGACAACTCTTCAAGAACTATAAAACATGTTTTTTAAAGAGTCGAAATACACTAAAGTATAGTAATAGTCATCTGTACGGTGTATGCGGCAATAAAGTCACTTAGGAGATATGCATACCTTGACTACAAGTGTCTACACCGGCAAATGAAGGGAAATGGCCTTTCTCCCTAGGACTGCTAACTTTCATGAAAATGAATTCATCATCTACAAATATTCAGTTATAACAATGAAGGAACTATACATAGGGGTGAATATATAGATTAAATAAGAGACCAATTATTTCGACATAAATGTAGTAACATACCGTACTGTTCGCTATAAGTAACGGGCAATTTTGATGAGGCGCCATTTAAGCCCAAATTAAATTCTACATCTAGAATAATAAAAATATTAAGAATAACTGTCACTAATGGAGCGTGAGTGGAGAACTTTGATATTTACAACACGAACAATATGACAAATTATGGGAAATTCAAGAACACCAATGCATATAATTAATAGTTCAGAAAATAACACATTCGTTTTGTATTTACCGTTTGCAAAGAGCGATTCTGCATCTGATTTATAAAAATCCATCATTTGAGCACTTGACATGGACCGCAGTGTTTTATCTAGCCATTAAACCAAAATAAAACACCCAATAAGTTAACTAAAGCCAGCAATATTTTCTGTAGAACATCGCACAATAGATGTAATATTGACAAATGACTCTTAAAGCAAATAATTGAATTACCGGTTTTAAAAGATGGATCACACGATTCCTCTGAAATGCCAAACAACATTACACAACTGGCTACAATTATTATACTAACATTATCATACTAAAATATTTCACAATCTGGCCCGTTCTGTACCTGTATCGTTAGGGGGACATTTTCCCGTAAATGATGGAAATAAACCCTTATCCTTGAATGTTCGCACTCTCTGATGTTCCATTTCTATATCTAAAATATTCAGTAGACAAAGAAACTTACGAGACAATTCTGTAAACAGTCGCAACATAACTGTGACGCATCGAAAAGGTCAAAACATGCACGATTTTAGTAAGACTAACCATTAGGTTTTTGCAAAGTAGATGCCGCAAATCGGAGTGATTGACTTGGTAATTTGGCCTGAACCGAAGAAGGTAGTTCCGAACACACTTTTGAGCTATCATCTAAAAGTTATCATCAAACCAACACCAGCAAGTCGATAATGGATTAAATTATATATTTGAAGGGAAACCTTCATAATTATTGTTGTAGAACAAGTATACCTTTATCCGACTTTATGTTGTAAAAACTATACATTGGTTCTGCTAAAGAAGGCAACGGTGTCGGTTTTTCTGAAAATAAATTGATGAACCCAAAAGTGAAAAGTGAGCATAAAACAACAGGGCTGTGAAATACAATTATCAGGTTTTTACCCGTGATCAATGATTTCAATGAAGTATTCAAGGAAGCTTCATCTAAAATTCCCAAAAAATAAATCGGCATAAAACTTGAACGTAAACGACAAATAGATATAGACATATGATGTATATTGAGCCTCAATGCACCTGTATTAAGTAAATTACTCCCCGTGAAGGATGGAAAATAGCCTTTGTCTTGGTATGTCCTGACTTGTTGGAACCCCAGATCGGAAGCTAAATGGATCCACATCAGTATTTGAGAATTAACATTATTTTAATGTAAATAATAAGAAATCAATGCACAAATATAACTTAAATAAATCAACTGGAAACGCAACAAAACAAACACAACGACATACGAGAAAGTGAGGGCCTTCTAAGTGACTGCAGTTTACAGTAATCGTCACTCTTTTCTGGCACCAGCTCTGGTGTTAACATTTCCTTCACGCTGTCTGTGCCTAAAATGGAACATAACATCAGTGCTTTCCCCTTACTATGATAAAAAGACTAACTCTAAGTATATAAGTTTATATTTCGTAGAGAGAGAGAGAGAGAGAGAGAGAGAAAGCTACCTAAAGTCTCGTCCTTGCCTGGTGTCGAGGAAAGTGGATCTGTCACCTCTTCAATTCGTGTCAACGACTTGCCCTCTACAAATGTTAGTGGAGTACACTTGCGTTTAACTAGATACACTTCTTCATCTTCTACATTAATGTCAACATACCGCTAATGAATGTATAGACTTCGGTGGGCGACTTGTTGTCAGGATTCATAATCGAAGCAATTGTGAAGTCAGCCAAAGATTTGTCCTCCTCTATCTGACGACCGTGATCATCATCTAAAGAAAGTGAATTAGATTCTCAGATGCATTCTACACCCTCAAACTAACTGAAGTATAGAACCAACAACCGAATAACCAACTCAACAAAATAAATGGAACCCAACTATTGAACGAACAAAGATTAAGCAGAAACAGGGACACTTGTCAATCCATGAATTGTCAAAGTGACAAAGACTCACCACTGTCATAGGAATACAAAGGTAAAGACTGTTTGAACATTCGGAGGCGCTCTACAGCGGAATCATTAGACACACTGAGGGTACTAAATGGACTAGGATTCGTGGTAGATTGAAAATCCTCCCCATCTACAAGGGAAATTTACACAATCTTATAGTCAGAGATCGCCATCTATTCATTAGAAATCTACGATGAAAAATAAAGGCTAATAAACTAACCGGGTTCGTCCATAACAGCGTCTGGTGAAACTTCGGCTAAGTTTGACTCAAAATTAAATTCAAACTTTTTCGTGTATTCCTTATTATTAAGTTTTTTTAAAGCTAAAAGAGACAGTAAGGAGAGATGATATGCTGAATTAGGAAATCATTAACTAACTATTTGCCTAAGAGTTTGCCTCAAGAAACTCACAAAATGCTGGCGACTCTACCATAGCAATACCACTGTCGTTACTTTTCTTCAACTTGCTGATGTCATCTGCAATATTTTAACATTAAAAGACATCTACAATCCTCCAAGATATCATGTATTACAATTTATTATTATTAGTAGTAGCATTGACTCTGTGTGCTAGATAGTCTAATACACAAAAATACCGCTTTCCTCTGTCAAAAACAGACCTGTCTTAATCAAAACAACCTTGTATGTGTTTCTGTATGTACTATGTGGATGTTCACAAAGGATATCATCAATCCGATGTCCTGAATGTTGTAAAGTGCAAGAGATTGATGAATGAAGAGGGGACAATCCAACAGATTCAAAACTTTGGCTGTGTATGCGACACTTGCAACAGGACGGATAAAAATATGTAATTTCAATTAAGATACAAAGTTAAATGACCAAAAACTCACCCAGCTTTTAAATAATTAATTTCTATCACCTAATTAAATTTAAATATGACATCTATAATACATCCACCAGGCATGACGTAAACTGTGAATTAATTGTATTTTCACAAATCAGAGAGACACTGATAATTAATTGCAAGTAAATTAAACTAATAACCGCTAAAGTGTTACTCCATAATTCGTGCGACTTACCAGGCTTGGCTTGTTTCGATTTATTTTGGGATAAATTTTTTTCAGCTATACGCTTTGTCTCACCACAAACGTCCAAGCCCTCAGCTACTGCCTTTTTGAGTTCATCTAAAATACACAGCAAAATACCAATTCAAGCATCATGAGACAACAACTCTTCTCACGACGCATAAACTCCAAAAAAGAACTCGTATTAGTAGTAATGTGAACAGGTTTTGCGTTGAGGATGACCTACCAATGGTAGAGAACAATTCCTCATCGTCCTCCTCCTCTTTCAAGGTACCCATAGCTCTCTGTTTTTTTGGTGGAGCTGCATTCTCTTCTACAAATTATATGCAATTACAAATGAACAGGTTTCCAAGCTGTGCAGTACCAGCAACTGAATATACATTAAGAATTTGAGGCCACTTACCATCGTCATCATCCGTGGCCTGATTGGCTACATTATCTCTCGTTTTCAACTCAATAAACTGTTTCATTAAAGCTGCGAACTTTAGATAGCTAGAGTCTTCGCTATCATCATCATGCCTAAACGGATTCTCGTCTGCTAAGCCCAAACCTAAATGCGAGAACAACAATGGCGCATATACGAGAGAAAGTTTCTTTCACCCCGTCTTTGAAGACGACACACAAGAAGAGCAACGATTTTCAAGAATTAAACTTTAGATAGGTCAGAGACTTACTCTCATAGTACGAATTCAAAGGAGTGTTTGAGGAATCAGATTCAAGTACCTCTTTAATCAGCGCAGCATAATCGATGCTCCCTTTATCCTTCCTTTTAGTTGATATAGTACCGACTTCTTCTAAAATATTGTTTTTGTGAAGGTTGAAAAGTTATTTTTATAGATGCACCCCTTTAAAAAACGTCGTGTAAATGAGAGCAAACTCTGGGACTCACTATAATCGTCAGCAACCATAATACCATCCTCGGTCAAAAATAAAGAACTTTCTTCATAATTTTCAGAGTCACATTCTTCTAACTCTGACTGCTTTGCAACTAAAACATAAATAGTATATATTTAAATCGCTTAAATGCAAAATTTGATAAATTTTAGTTTTGCCAGTTAAGTTCAAGAAAGTTAACAATAGGCATTTCTTTCTATTTGAAAATATAAATAATAATAACTTGTGTAAAGATATTTTTTAGTAAGAGGCCAGAAAGAGACTCACGTAGTTTCTTATCAATAGGCTTGCCCCGATGAAGATTCATCTGCACGGCTAATGAAACCGATTCATCAAGCATACCATTTGCGATCCGCTCAGCTAACGAGTGGAATAATTAACGACAACACAGTTTAACGATTTATTTAAGTAACCTGGGTCCCCACCCTAAAAATTACAGTAAAACAATATCGCGTGCCTGTCTATCAGAATAAATGCGAACATTTTGTTTATTCAACTATATATTTAGTCTGTACATTACTAATACCAGTATGATATTTTCAAGAGATTTCACAAATTAGTATTATAGAACATTGGTCTATATAGTAAACCAAGGCAGTTTCGCGTCAATTCAAATAACAGAGAGAACATATTAATTTCTACGATTACTTGTACTAATCCGAAATCACAAAAGGGGGAACGCTTTTCCATATTACAACATTAAAACTCTCAGAAAAGCAAAGGCGAGGGGAGAAAGTGGAACATTAGTTAATAAATAGGAAGTAAATTACACAGCTATAATGATATTAAAGACTATATTATACAATATCATATTTTTCAATAAACGGTACAATAAATGAATTAACACAATCAAGTAGTAACTGGACCAACATCAAAGGAGTTCAACTTGGACATAATATATTATAATAAGCAAGGCTCACCAGTATCCGCGACAAAGATAAAAAGAAAGTCCGACAGATAGGAGTCCATATTGGAGTTTATTAGTCGGTCAATTTCACCAGATGACTCCGTTTCTAATTTACTAAATGCAGTTTTGTATGAAAGCGAATCCGCCAGAGAAGCTAAAACATGACCAAAAAGACATAACCACAACAAATCTGGATTTCACGAATAGGCAAAGGCTGTAGATCAGTCAAACTTAGTGGACACGTTAAATAACAAAACTGAAACGCAACCATCGTAAATAATCGAAACACAACAAACGATGTAAACGAAATAAAACAACATTGTAAGTAGGATAAAACCATTTCAAATTCATGTTTCAAAGTACGTAAGATAAAAAACAAACAATCTGTGCAAGTGTCGCATACGTATTTGTCAGAATGTTTGTGCATATTCATTTATGTTATCTCAGTATTTAGCCAATAGTTTAGCTGTTTGTGTGGATTAAAGCAATGGTAAAGGCGTGTGTGTATACTGTGTCATGTTTGTCCAGTTACTGGGAAGTGAAATATGAGCCAAACATGAATTAAGTAGCCTGAGGTGAACTTATGCCGGTATCCTGCTATAGTATATCACTTCAGGGATCATGACCGTCACACAGAAAAGCCAGAGAAAGTTAGGCTGGATCAAAAAATAAAACCCCTTTAAATGTATTAATTAGTAATTAAATGAATTTTTAATAAAACTCTCGACTCTAACCCAATCGAATAAAACGGTAGGCGATAAAGGGGGATCGATTTAAATATTGAACAATAAACTAAATGAACGTCTTTAAAACTTACACGTCTTTCTTATGGGTTTATCAGGTGGTTTTTCAGCTAGAAATCATGGGGCCAAACAAAACATATAACATGCTATTTATTTCAAAAAGCATAATATCATAGTTGGTCCACTTTAAAATATTGGCAAAACAAATGTTTCTACTTGAATACATAAACAAATTCTTGCCACTGTATTTATGTTGCTTCTATATTACTACAACAAAGTATCAATTAATCACTAAACGCCTCTTATGCTGTTTTACACTGTGTTTCCTAGTTAATGCGCTAAGCACAACTATAGTTTGCATCGCACATTAATATTCAACATCTCAACCTGTTACACATAATATTAGTCGTTCAGAATGATATATTAAATACCTTCATAATGTAAATGATATTATGTAGTTTAAAAATCTCTAATAATATAATCAAGTTATCCAACGTTTGTCAATGTAGTGAAACAAAACACTTCCGTAATTAAATGCATTGATGGTATGACCACCTGTAGATAAAAACATAATAACATCATCTCAGAATGGAACATACACAGATAATTCGAAATCTAGCATTGAGATGTGACTGCAACTGATTAGAAAATAATTGAAAGTGCAAATAATAGTTTCGTCTTGGGACAACTTTAACAATTTGTAATATTTGTAATATTTGTAAAAGAGTCTGCAAAAGCCACTTACCGGCATCAGTTGGTGACAACTCCTGGCTGGTCGAAGCCGGTGGCTGGTTGGCGCTGTGTCTGAGAACCGCCGGCGGAAGACTTGTGTCGTCTTCGGGTGTTGTTGAGGACAGCCCCTCTGTGGGACTGGGACTGGGACTAGGCGACGATGGTGCCGGCGAAGAACCACCCGACTGGGAGGATGAGGACGCTGACAGGGCCGAGTTATTTCGATCCCCACAGCCCGAGAGTCGCGTCGGGTGGGAGAGACGCTTGTGTTGGTGGTAGGGGTGGAGGTGTGGCTGGGATAGACTCGTTCGCTGATGCGTCCTCCTGTTCAGATGGGAATTTGGGCCCGGGGGGTTCCACAATACCCAGTTAAAGAAGCGCTTCAGGTGGAAATAAGCTCATCGTTAATAATTATGGGTTTATTCATTATTTGGTGAAAATAACAAAAGATTGTGCAATAATAATAATTTAATAGAGGTAAAGCTATTAAATCCCAGTTTATCATAATTTTAAAAAGGCGATACAATTTATGACATTTACATTTAATCCCAAGATGATTGCGTTACTGGTGACTACAATCGGCAATGGCACACAGTACATAGCAAGAGATAAATAAGAGCTTATACTAGCGCTGTAGATATTCATATAAAGATTTGTAAAAGCTCTGCATGAATCAGGCTACAATGAGGTATTAAACAGATTGCTAATTTTACATAAAATCTATTGAGTCTATTTTTGTATATATATAAATTATCTGCAACGATGTCGTGCTTTTTTAGATATGTTCTCAAAACAATCCAAGTCACCGGGACTTAAAACCGGGATTAAAATTACCCTCCATAATTATTGTCGAAATCAAATATTCTAAAAGCTGCATGTTTAGCAGAGACAAGCTTCTATATATATCTATACACGTTGTATTATATCTAAGATAGTGTGCTCGTTATAGCTAGAAACATTGATCGTTCATCGTTTCCTTTCAAGTCTTATGAGTCATACTTGGAAGCCGAGTAAATCAACACAAAGCCCCACAGGCTGATGTTACAGGTGGTCAAGTCGCGGCGTATGAGACTTGCGACGTTTACATTAAACACAGTTTCAACCATCAAAAGAAATTATTAAAATTTAAAGTAAACAGCCAGAAACACAGTCACTCGTAGATGGTCATTATTTTAATATTCTTTCAACGGAGATAAAAAAGAAAGAAAACAAGACAGTTTTTAAAACTAAATATGCAAAAAAAGCTGGAGAAACATCATTAAATGAAAGACAAAAACATAGCTGATGATTATAAAGTGGTCACTGGGTTGTAAGGATGAAATTTAGTTTGTTGTGTTTGCTGTAAGCTGTTTTAAATGTGTTGTATAATATATTATTTTAAAATTCTAAAACTTTGCATACTTTACCCCTGACTATACTATAGTTTAACCAGTCACAGATATTACTTTATTTCGTTTTTTATAAATAATATTGGATTCACAACAAAAAAAAGCAATGTATAATAAATCAACATTTTGACATTATAATTTATTGGAATATGTTGAAAAGTCACATATGAATATCATTTTATAATTAAAAAGGAATACTTTATACTTAGATATAAAGAAGTATTATCTTCTTGGACCCAGATTTCAGACGTTTAGCATCCAAAGCAGCGCTAAATAGCACTATACGAGTATAACACGTATAATATAGTATGTACCTCCTATATAAAGTACAGTGCATCAAAAGTACCCAACCAGCTCAAGTTACAGAAAGCTAATCGTTTTATAAATAATAATTAAAGTATATCCTATAGTTCTGTGTTCGTAAGGTGAAGAAACTGGAGCACTTGTTATAATAAATTGTTGAGTAAATGGCTTCAGGTAGGTATAATATTAATTTTCGAATTCATACAAAAATGCACCATAATATAAGCTAACAGAATTCTAACCTTACGAGTAGGTATATATACATATCTACGAACGCGAATTCAACTATAGGTAAGTTATACCGGTATGAGCTGTTCAATACAGGTAAGAGACACCGTGGGTGATGTATGCATTGTGGCCGAGGTTCCCTCCATATTGTCAGGCGAGAAAACAGAAGCACTCCATTATGCAAACAGATATTAACATTTTTAAAATACGATGGGTAAACATTAAATTTAGAAATAGAAGTCGCTTGAGGTGACACAAAGCTTCTAGAGAATATACACATCTGTGGCGATTGCCCTTTCTAATATTAATAATAAATTGAATGAATAGAAAATCTATGGACACAAACGCGTCAGGTTTATTTGCACTATTTCGAAAGAAAATCGGCTTGAAAATACTTTTAGATGATAAATGTAGTGCCTATATACTATCGTAGTTAAAGTTCTAACGATGCGCAGGTGTGCCCTTCATCAAGGACGCTTACTATATAGGCAATAGAATTAAGAATAATATCATGGCATCGATATAAGTACCTAACCTAGAGTACCCATAGTGAAAAAAGACTTTTCAAACAGATTTAGGTCAATTTCTCTGAGGTCAACTAGACTCATCTAAGTAACAACACTTACTATTTCCGTACACTTACAAGAGAAGCAGCACTATTATAAAACAAGCACGAAGATGTGGAGAGAATCGTGCCTCATATGGTTGCTAGGGGTAACCCCCCTAACTTGCCTATCATAATTACGGGTGGGAAATGACAAAGTTTAAAGTTGCATCTCCCCTCTAGCCTGCCCTACCTCTGACTACATCATTCATTTAGATAGTCATCTATATAATATTCCCTTTAGTTTAAGCCAAGCAAAGTGACTTTCTTTTCCGATGAGTAGTTCAAGACAACTTCTTTGAAATTGAAATTTTAAGACGTGTTTTGGCAATCATAATAATATTATCTTTTAGATTTTCAAGGGTAGCTAGCTATCAGAACATCATTCCTGCAAAAGAGATGCCAGTACAATAGCACAAGGATATCTAGATTATATAGTACAGTGGGGATATCAAGACTATATTTGCACAGTTTTCATAGTGCAAAGATAAAAAAGGACGTTATATTTATTATAATATGTACGTATGTCATAATTAAGACGACCTAGTGGTGGTGAGTCATAGAAATATATATGTGGGAAAACCCAGTTGTCTTTAAACTTACTGGGAGATTCTTCCTTCTCTTACTACAACTATGTAAGTAGTAATAATTGTCTAGTGATACGGTACATTGCTAGTATATTATTCCCGCGGCTAAACAGACAATAAAAGATTGCATATTAAATGAATTTTATCTATAATATGTACACAAACATAGTTAACCCGGGAAAGTCACAGCGAATATTCATAAAATAGCATATATTATATTATGTATGTAGATAGGGCATTAAGTCAAGGCCTCCTATTATGCCGCTGTAACAGCGACTGACTTTATTCATATCACTCAGTAACATAAACTTAAACATAGTCAATATATAGCGAAGAAGGGAGTCTTTCGAAAGAAGAGTATTATACAATCTCAGGGAACGATTTCAAGATTACAAGACCTCGTCACTATTATACAACAAATTTTCAAGTGATTTAATCGATCAAACGAGGAGCACATAGTACAGACAAATACTTCAATAGTTTAGGAAAGACAGATATAACAATGAGTACAAAATCTAATAACGATCAAACCGCATATTTGTCTACTGCGAGAGTTTAAAATTATTACACACCCATTTAAAAAATAATAATTTTGACTAAAAGAGAGAATTTACAGTATACAGAAATGGAGGAATAAATATTTTAAGCATAGTGTATAAAATAATTGAGAGTAAAGTATTTAAAAAGTATTGCGCAGATAAAGTTAAAGGGGATTCCAATCAAACCGTTCTGATTATTATGAAATATTTATGAATATGTTTTAAATCTAAAAGTAGTTCATAGAATGTTTTATATGCTTAATATAATTCACAATATATATAATCAAGTTAATAATAAATAAATACATCTAAGGATGAATAATTAGTCTCCTAAATGATCTACGTTCAGTATACTATACAGCTCCTGTCTAGCTAGTGGCAATTTTGACGAATGAGACAGGCGACATATTACAAGTCAAGCTTGGACATCGCAAGTCCTTCAAATGAATCAACTCTAACTCTGGTAAAGCTTTGTGAAACATGAATTGGTAGTACTCACGTGAGCTCATCGATGTAGTGTCTCCAGTTGGGCCGACCCGAGCTGTCCTCCTGGCCAACATCCATGCCAGCCGGTGAGGAACCCCACTGACCCCCCAACTCCTCTATTTCCTCTTCTGTGAGTTCGCTCGTCTCTTCCTCCAGCGGTCGCTTCTTGGGCCGACGCGACGACAATGCCGAGGACGACAGACAACGCCCCGTGCCACCGTCCTCCTTGGAACTGAGGGCGCGCAGTGTCGCGATAAGTCGAGGCTCGCTGTAGCCCACGCCGGCGCTGTGTCGTCTATTAGCATTGCTCCCACTGACGTTGATGGCCTGGTGGCAGGCTGAATCCAGGCGCGAGGAGGTGAGAGCACCGCTAGAGTCCGGCTGGGAGAAGAGGCCATCCTCGATGTCCACCGCAATCTCCACTTGTTCCTCGCCACTGTCCTCATCCTCAGAAGTGGCCGGTCCCGAGGATGACGGAGAGAAAGAGGCGGCAGTCATCTGGTAGAAGGACTTGTTATGGGTGGGCAAGGACAGAGATCCACCGCGTTGTCGACCAATCTCATACTCGCAGTCGTAGTCATAGTCGTCATCCGTTTTCTGCTTCTTGCCCTCCAACACGAGTGGCTCGTCCTCGCGAGTATCGATCCAACACAAATCCGTTTCACTAACGGTCGTGAGACCCCCCTTCGTCTCGCCCTCTTCACACGGCGTCTTATGATTGGTCTGCCGCCTCCCGAGGACAAGTTTACGTGTCCGCGTATGATTGGTCACCAGGCCACGACTGAGCGTATTGTCCAAATCACAGAGATCCTCGTCAAATAGAAGACCGCGCTTTACTGAATCCATGTTAGCAGCAGGGGCAGTCGTAGTTTCAGGTGGATCTGAGCGCATTGTAGAGGCACTTGCGACACCTGCCCCCTCGAGAGAACTCAAATCGTCGCAGGAGAAGATGTCTTCACGAGAGGATCCTTGTGGGATCTTTTCGTACTCTTCCTCTGCACAAGGGTTGGAAGAGAAGAGCTAGCTAAGAAGTATGCTCTACAACTGACCTCAGACAATCAATTAATTAAGGTTTAAGGCCTCCCAATTTGCGCTAACACCGATGAGTCACAATTCACCAGGCAAAGAGAGTAAACAAAACAGGACGAATCTGCAACCACTTCGCAAGACAGCGTGCAAAGAGAGTTGGGAATGCTAAAAGGGGAACTTTATGGAGCGAGAGAAGAAGGTATGGCATAGGCTACTACCTCTTCCGCTAAGAGTTTTGCGATCTCCCCACCTATTATTACCTTGGATTAGCAGTGCACGTTCGCTCAGAGATAGCTTCAGTGTAAGTAAAAGGTGTACACTAGCTATTTACAGAAGACGAGAAGGAGTGAGCGACGAATCAATGGCTGCCTTTTCTAATCTACTCTACTCTAGACAAAAGGTGGAAGTATTCTGGGGATTGGCAGGCACGCGAAGCGAGTTAGCTATAGGTAGTAGTACAGACTGAGAGAGACAATGAGCGACAAGGAATGACGGTGTATGTATGACTATTATTACTACATACACACACAAAAACACGGGGAGACAGAGTGACACAAGGCAACTGAATCAATGAATTGCCTCGCCGTTCAAACCTTCTTCCTCCCTTCTTCGTTTCTTCCGTTTATTTGCCAGAAACGTTAGCACTCGCATGCCAATGTTTCACGTCACCATTGTCTACACGCATAAAGTAGAGTGGTAACACACAGAGTAACACACAAGTTGACACACCATTTGAGTACCGTTACAGGCGGGGTATAGGTAAAGGTGGTATGGTGGGCTGGGGTGGAGCTCAGGGTGTCTGCAACTAATACAGTCCAACACATTATTCGCGCTAACTATACTAATGTTGTAGCGATCCAATCAAATGAGCCTTTGACTTTGCAACCCCAACGCTATAAATAAAATAGGTACCAATTCTTCCTTATAAGACAATAGGTAGGTGCTTTATAATGTCACAATGCGTCACAATGGCACGGCGCCTTAAAACGAGGAAGCTGTCAGTGTTTAGATTCAAGCTTTGTTATGTAATACGATAGCTAATAGAAGAATACATATTATTAATATGCCTGTACTATTAAAGTATTGCTGAGTACACTGCTGCCCACTCAAAAATGCTTGAATATTAATGATAATTATGGTTGTGATGTCAAAGGTCGAGTGTTCCTGGCTTTTTCATGTGGATACAATGGATACAACAAAGTTCAACTACATTCATTATATTGATCTTGTGTACTTTACTATTTATTAATAGCAACAGCAGTCTCTATATCTTATCGCCGAAGACATGCAACAATAGTATACAGGATAATAATGTGTTCAAGAAGACAAACAGTCAGATTAATATTACTGAATAACAGTATTGTCATGAAATAAAATCAATGACTTGGAATGACAAGTCAACTTAGCCGAAAAAAACGTTTTAGGTATGTTGACAGCACTGCGTAAAACAAAACATGTACGCATTGAAAGTCATAAATACGAGTAACATTCTGTCTAAATTATCGACAATAATACGATGCAATGAATTAGGAATTACAAAATAAATAATACTACAATAAAATTGTAAAAATAAAAAAATATATTATTTGAAATATATTTTGAGGAAATTTAACAGAGAATGTGTAAAAAATATATGTATCCTTACATAAATAAGTGATAGATAACAATTATTGTCTTCATTACTGCTACATGGCATTATTTAAATGTCCTAAAATATATAGCTTATTTCATATTATTATGTCCAAAAAGATTAAGATGGCCATTTTTTTGGCGAACCTCGTTTTTATAAATAACTTTATAATCATATATAATAATATAACAAAGGTTTACCACAACGCCAAAGTGGCAAGAATCTCAGAAATGACACCCTCGCACTGCGCTGACTAACGGCAACTTTAAAATTCTCAGTCACTTTAGTTGAATAACACGATTTAAGTAATGAAAGAATACCTGAAAAGGGGAGAATGTCAAGAGATCCCTCCAGACTGCTCGTCCCGTTCGAGTGATGGTATCCACAGTCATTTCCTCCCGCAATCAGGTGCTCTGACTGCTGCCCCATCTGCTGCTCGTGATGACGATGGTGATAGTAAGCAGCCGGTGGCAAGGCCGGACTGATCTCGGACTCGAAGCCGCTTTCCCGTCCCCAGGAGGAGCAAACGGGCATGACACCTGTCTCCTGATCTGAAGTGCCTTGAATTCTTCCAACGGCGGCGGGGCTAGCTTCCTCTTGCCCTTCTTCCTCTCCTATTGGAAGGCTCGGGTAGGCTTGCGCGTCGACTATGATTGGTTGGTGCTGGCCGTGGACTGGCTGGTAATTGGTAGTTGGCAGGATTGGGCTCACCGCCAGAAGAGATGCCGTCTACAAGGGAACCAAGTACAAAGTCAGAACTTCAAGAACAAAGAAGACCGAATCGTCACAGGAAAATCTTTCTTTAAGCCTCTGTCATATTTGGAAAACAAAACAGGCAAACTAAGAAGAAAGGGGAATGGTCCAGATTATGATACTACCGTCGTGTGTAACAAATACTTTTCTTCGACACACCAAAGAAACACAAAATTCGGTTTCTACCTTTCTGTGTATGTTTCAGCACAAATTTTCACACAGCATAGCACTACATTACTAGAATATCAAGTTAAGAACTGTAAGCACGAAACAAAGAAGATAAAACTCGGTGTGTGTTTGTGTGTACATATTTGTATGTGTGTTATTATAAGTTGAAGTGCAATATGATTACTCAGCTGAGCAAGAGAGAGGGAGAGCCAAAAAAAAGACACCCACAAATCTCAGTCGAACTCTTATCACGTGGTGTTGTATTGAGAATGCTCTGTCCTATAATATTATACTCTTAACATGTTAATGCTTAAAATGAATAGTGGAGCTAGACTATTTATAGGCTGGCGCTTAAAATTTGAGAATACATAGAATAAGAATCCGACCACAACCAAATGTGAAAAGTACTGACATTACATAACTAAACCTACATCCATCCAAAAAAGTTGAACTAGATAGATATACTATACGTTTAAATGCGCAAAATGAATTACCTAAAAATGCTATACTTCAATAATGACCAAAAAATCAATTTAGCAAATCATTATTCGAACGAATTGCAAATTAGATGAAAAGGTGTTATTAATGCCAAACGAGAATTAATCAAAATTTAAAATAATAACCATTCTTTCCAACGTGATTTTTATTTACAAGCTTTGATAAAACAGGACCGTCTGTGGTATATAGGACGGAATATAGGACAAAATATAGAAGTGCATATTTATTTTAAAATGAATTATAAGTAAGGTAGACTTACTCACCCAATTGAAAAAGCACTCCCAGCACAGGAACATTCAATTGATCCCGGAATACAATCAAGTATTGGCTACACCCCACTCGGCACGCTGCGCTGGTTAGAACAGGTTAGGATCACACAAATAAGCAAATCCTGGCCGGCCGATATTAGCTATATACGCCGTATTTTCCTGATAAACAGGTGAAGCACCTACTACAACTCTTCTCTCGTGTTTGTAGACAATATTCAGTAACTAAGCGACGGAATCTCCTTCCTATCACCCCAACCCCGCCGTCTGTGGATGTACGTCATATTATTGATAGACAAGGCAACCTCAATTACAGTCCCATTTTGTACTGTAAATCTACGTTCAACCTTTCTAGCATTGTATTTACAAGGCAATCAACTAGGTGCTTGCAAGAAGAACAGACTATGTAGATGGGAGTAGACGAAAGACCTTTTAGCACACCACACCTTAAAAAATATCGATCCTATCCTCTTCCTTTTATTGATTACTCCGTAATAACTTGTATTAAGGGAGTTTTAACATAATGTTACCCAACAATAGTAATATTATAACCTGTAATTCGGGAATCTATTTTAAGGTAAGTAATGTGCCAAGAAAAACAGTTAAAATTATAAATAGGCAATTACAATCTTAAATATCTTACATTCATAAAAAAGGGCCTTTTAGAAAGTATGCTAAATTGTATGTTTAAAGAGTAAAAATAATTGTTTAACATTTTAAAATGCTAGGAAAATTAAATTAGAGAAAAAATAGTCCTAATTTAACCAACCGTCCTCGATTGTATTAAAATAGACGGAACAAATTAAGGTAATTCAAATTATATAAATGCATTGGTAGTGGCGTGTAGTGAAAGCAGATTATTATTTATATGATAGCTAATTGTGTAAATAAACAATTGTGCTGGTATCAGTAATGAGGGAAGATTAAGGAAAATGGCAAAAAAGTATGGCAGAAGGGTCAGAATTTGCTGAATGATTGATTGACAGTAACAGTCAAAAGAGGACAAAAGAAGAATGGTAGACAGGACCTCTTTTTATTGCATGAGTCATCCGAAAAGGTTCAAAAGCCTTTGCCTCTAACTTCCATATATTTATCAGGAAATATCCCAGAAATAGTAGCGCAGTCAACGGGCTTAAAGTAAAGCTACGTCAGCGCCAACCAACCTTTCATAATAATTATAATTATAATCTGGAATTTCCTGAGCAGCTTATAGATATCATACCATTGTTCTCTTAGACCATATATTGGAAAGAGAGGACTAGAAAGTGCAGTGCAATATCTGAGAAGTAACAGTATAAATATAATGATGTAGTAAATCCAGGGTAAGTAAGCGCTGAATATTATCATAGTAGTTTTTTACGATTATTGCGAGATTAAATTGAACTATAATGGGGGTTTTAATTTAAAATGAGCAAGACAGGTCAAATATAGTTATAAAGATACACGGGCAATGTTTTGGAGAGTAAATCAGTTCATTGGTAGCTAAAAAAACAATTGATTATTTTAAAGGATAATAAAATAGAATACTGTTTCTTTTATCAAAGAATAATTTCAAGTGATAGTAATATCGATAAAACAGTGTCTTTTCTATTTCCTTAACTAATTAGGATAATTCCCAACTAAAATGTTTACGCAATGCTGTTTATAAAACAAAGTGCTACAATTTCGTTTTGGTGATGAGCTTATTTTTTTACGATTTAGTAAACAGACAACCTGACAATTAAGGGGACAATCAGCTAGCGACACTCCTTTTTTCTGAATACAATGGCATATAAACGTCTTTCACTGTAGCGCGCATGAAAGCGACTGAAATACGAGTAACTAGAAGTGCCAGGCCAACAATGACTCGCACAATTTGAACATACATGCGGGGAAATCCAACTGACGGATTAACTTCATGCCTGCAAATAGAAATCTACTTGTTTTCAGCATAAATATTGATTGAAATATATATCTTTTCAAAACATTTAGGTATTAGAAAGTCAATCGAGTCACGTGTCTAAAATAGCGGCTTCTAATTGGACGATTTGTCTTAAACACTTGTATTTCCGTTGAACGGTTTCAATACGATACAACATATTTTTATAGCCCTCTAGTGACGACCTACCTGGTGATTCTGACAGTTAATAGTGGTTTCCAAGGGAACTGCCTGAAGAGGTGACGAGGCCAGAAGAGGAGGGGGCCCCGCCGGCGACAAGCGACTGTCACGTGAGGATAATTGAAGCTCCAGAGTGTGAATCCAAGCCTCGTGACACCGACGCTCCAGACGACTCGTCAGATGGCGCAACTCGTCAAGACGCTCGCGACACTCGGACCCCCAGTGGGCCTTCTCTTGAATACCGGCGTCTGCTGCGATATTTACTGACTCCGCGTGATGCTGTTGCTCAGTCCAGTAAGTTGTCAGGGTCTCGATGAGTTTCAAGACGGCGGAGATACTACGCGACTGCTCCTGGATCTCTGCTTGTCGCAGCTGGAAACAAAGGAAAAAATAAGACACAACATTTTAAGAAGATTTCTCCAATTGAAAATATATCTTTTCTGAAAAATATGTACTATATAATTAATTTTAGGAATCATTTGGAGCAATATTAATATATACGTATTAATATATTGATGCCAATAAGGATATAAAATAATAATAATACACACACACAGTATACTACTTATTAAGTTTAATAGTAGTGTAATCTTTCTGTTAGCATATTTAAAAATTACTATTATACACACAAATTGCAATTTTGGTAATTGCTCGAAACCTTTTTTAAGAAGTTTCTAGAACAATTCGATATTAACGGTTACTAACTTTCAATTTAACAAATAAAGTATATATTTTTAACTATCGACATAATATTGCATAATCTTCTGCAAAAGAATTTAAGAGAAACATAATTATTACAAAATTTACTCGAGAACCCTATGGCACTAAAGGTAGATTTCAAACAAAACGATAAAATATTCTTTTATTGTTATTCTATGTTTAAAAACTTACTTTAAAGAACCCATTTAACCCATTTTTAGCTGTGAAAAATGAAAAGAATTTTAGCATAGCAATTAATACACACTGATTATTATAGACAGTTAGAAAACAAAAAAACCTTTTTTAGAAATGGAAATATGTTTAATCTTTTAATGCCGAGACGTAGCAATTTCTAGGTCTAAACTTCTGAAGTTTCGTGCCATAGAATGTTATTTTATATAACTGCTAATGATACTACTTTATGTTTATGGGAAGTATACATAAACTTTAATTTATTTATCATTTTAGTTAGTCATTTTTTATTTAAATAAATTGCGGTACATTTAAAAAGAGACATGCTAGTAATTTCAAAAAGATGTCAAAAAAGAAATTGTAAGTATAATATGTATACTATTGATTATTTGGAATATTTATTATATAATATAATAATTAAATAATGTAATAATAATATGTATTATGTATGTCTATATCGACAATACTGATAATATTATTCAAGTATACTAAGTATGCAATAATATTTGAAATATCGTAATGAGCCGAGGATTACCAACGGCTCGGCAGTCATATGCACAATATTTTTTTGTTTATGGTGTTATTGTATTCCATGTAAATATTATCTACGTACTATCTCGTGAAATATTATCTAAAATAATATATTTAAAAATTTATCAATGTGGGGCTCGAACCCGCTATGGATCGAGAGCCCAGCGCTCAACCCAATTGCGCTACAGGCACCACGTCATTTCGGCATGTTTGTTGGCTTTATTTATAGACATATACTGTTTATTTATTTCAGATACACGCTATAATATCAATATAGCATTAGATATGATACTAGCTGAATCCGAATAATGAAGATATGCATTATTCAATAGTCCTACTACCTCCCTATGAGCGTACAGAAGCAAATACTGATGTGGATAATGACGATAGTGATGAAAAAGCCAAAGGAGCAGAAGAACATTGACCAAAATGAATATGAGCAGCATCATGTTTCTAAGTTTCTAAAATGAATTCAATAAGCCAGCCCAAGACTATGATGATGATGGCAATAATAACGCTTATGATATAATACCACAAAGGTCAAACAGTCCTTCACCACCGAAGAAGAAGAAAATCAAATGTGTCTGAAAGACAGATGATAAATTAGTATGTCTGAGATCCCTTCTAATAGTCAGCCTGGCATTCCTCCACGAGACCTAAGTGCATATCATCAATTGAGATCGGAAATCAGTTGTCCGTTTGATATTTTTTATCGTCTGCTTACGAAAGACTTTCTAAATACAATTATTTTCCAAAAAAAGTTGTATGCAACATGTTCATCAACATGTTCATCCAGAATTTACGATTACTGAGGACGAATTATTTACATTTATCGGCATATTGCTGCTGTTCAGATATAACAAATTATCTTTCTCGACGATTGTTTTGGACAAATGCTGCTGACACTCACCATAAGTTGGTAAGCAGTGCTATGCGGAGAGACAAGTTTTAAATAAACTACGTCTACGGTTCCCTTACTTCACAGATACTATTATGTTAGGGACAGATGACAAATATTATAAGGTACGTCCTTTATTTGACACATGCAATAAGTATTTTAAGATTGCGCCATTTGCTAAAGATTTAAGTATTGCTGAAACAATTGTTCCTTATTTCGGACGCCATGGAACTAAAAAATTCATCTGCAATAAGCCAATCTGATTCGGATATAAATTATTGTCTTTCGCTTCCAGTAATGGCTATCTGATTCATGTCGAACCGTATTGTGGGAGTTGTACACGTTTGAAAAAGACCGGTCTAGGTCAAGTTGGTGACGTAATATTGGGCTTGCTAGACAAATCAAAGCTTTCTGAAGGTAAAACAGTTTCGATGGACAATCTGTTCAGCTCTTTTGACTTATTCGATTCCTTGTCGTTGCAAGGAATTGGTGCCAATGGAACCTCGAGGGAAAAAAGTCTGGGTGGTGTGGATCTTTGTGATCAAATGGTTAGAGCCTATCGTATTCGGCTTTGCATATACCATGCTTTAAACAATTCTATACAGCTCGAACTGTTTATTAAAAAATGTATACATGAAGTAACATAAACTTATACAGACACACACATTTTAATAATATTTATAATATTTATATGATAATACAGTAAAATGTTGGAAATTTGGCATAGCTTACTTCCGAGACGTAGGATATCCTACGTGATGAATTTGTTAGATTATGACCAGATAAAAATATTGCGTCACTTTTTAGTCCGTATATCAACTCTTAATATGTCGTGTTCACATATTAAAACTTTTCGAAACAAAAAATAATTCCGGCATTAATGGGTTAATAAATTGTGATGCTTGTATTAATTTACTATACTGTATATTTCTGTTAATTCGCTACTTCTGCTTGGAAACAGTTTAAAAAGAGCCGACAAAGAAACTAAAGTACAACTATTATTAATAACAGAAATTATGTGAACGCCTATGAAAAATGTTCAAAGATTTGTTCTACTACTCAAACTATTTAGTAGCATAATAAATAATGACAGTATAATTAATTTTTAAAATAATTCCGGTGAAAATAATATTAGAAAATAAATATTATTTAGAAAGTATAACTAATCGATACATAAATTCCATTTATTATATTATGCAAACTAAGAACAATTAATAAAATATAGTATAAACTAAATGTGAACTAAACTCACCTGGAGATGTTTAGTGGACATAGTTGAGGTCTGTTGCATCCATTGATTCAACGAGGGAAACTCTAAAATAATAAGAAAGGAAGTAGACGTAAAATTAGTGAGAATTATTTCAACTACCAATATAATTATTTAAGTATTAGAAAGTTCAGCCTGGGGTTAAGTGGTGTATTTTAAGACAACCCCTATATTTAATAACACCTGCTGTTAAGGCAATAAACTAATATTACATCACAAACTGTGTGTTTCTTCTTCTACTCTAGTCTCAGTGCATTGTTTGCAAATTCTGAATTATTAGTCTTGTTGATATTTGGGAAGGTGGGAAGAACAGCGTTTAGGGCGGAGAATTGTTTTTACCTAACAACACAACCCAATCTTACAACCACATAATGGGAAACTAGATAAGTCGATACCAGAAAGGCTACAATAGTTTTGGGATAGGCATTTTTTATGGAACAATTGACCTCTTAGAGCTGGCATGCATCACAAGGAATATACTATACATTAGATAACATGAATACAGGCAAAAGGCGTCATTAAGAATGAGCTACATACATGACACATATCGGCGACTCAATTGAAATTGAAGCTTAGGCACTATTGCCATTAACTACGATTCACACACAACTTACAACTATAAATTCATGAGTGCGTTCTGCCGTTGACTTAGTCATTAGGACGTCTTAGTTAGCAAGACCTGCACATGACATAATATACTGTAAACTATAATTCTCTTTAATTGTGCGTATAAGTTATACTAATATGTGGAGGGGGTATCATTAGACAGCGAAGGATGAGTAAGACATATTAAGTAGACGTTGGAGAAGCTACATTATCACATTTTCTTCAAACAATAATTAACGATTTCATGAAGCCTAATAGGTATGACTAATTATAATGCTAAACCGAAGCTACTGTAGAAATTATGATAATGTTATCGTGACAAATTACACAGTATATAACACTAATAATGTTTAGTCTTTTAAATAACTACAAATTAAAGCGAATAATTCAATGACATCTCTCTTACATGTATACATTTTTAAATGTATTACTGTTCATGACTTATTTATGGATATGTTTATATACTTAAGTCTAATAGTTTATGGCTCATTTCATATCACTTTTTATCAGAGGAATGGAATGAGACAATAAACGCCTTTTAGGCATACACAGCTGTTGTCTTCCAGTAATCCCAACTATTTCTAGGTATGTATGTGACCTCAAAAATGTTTCAAGAACTACTGGAAGGGAACATATTCTGTTTAACCCTTTAGACCCGGGTATGCAACAGTTGAAGGTGTCTTTTCTATTCGGGGCAGAAGAGTCCCTTTTGACATGAATGATTTGATAGATAGGAGAGGACTCCTAAAACTCGCGTGACCTCGAGTGACCTAATTTGGACAGTTATTAAAAAACGGGTTTTACTGTTAGAATCTCTAGAAAATTTGACGTGTATAAATCTCGATTAAATCCTCCTTGTATCTCGCCTGTACCAAGTTATGCAGCGTTGTTAAGTCGACGTATTCGAAGCAGTCGATACTCCTGAATTGAGTTGACCTAAATAAGAATGTTATGTGCGGCGTTGTACAACAGAACAATTTATTTTATAATTTAAATAGTTTGACCAGTGCGTCCACTTAGACTTAGCAAAACCGGTATCTTTACTCCCGAAACTATGTAACTTACTCCAGCTATATGTAACTATAAGTAAAAAAAAACACTCTCTAATAACACCACCCAGCTAAAAAAACCCTTGCAACACAGAGTTCAAAAGGTATATGCCATGGTCACAGAATGACCACGCAAAAGTTCACAACAACATGGAAAGATAACGCCCGAATTGTAGCGGTGTCGACTTACATGCATTCCATTTCACGGCAATCAATTATGTATATTGGCGCATTTTTAATGACATTATAGTACAATTATTGTGCGCTATGGGTCCTATTAGTTCGGTAATTAGTGACTTAGGAGAGCCAACAAACCTTGCATCACGGTGGTGAGCCAGGCATCAATGTCGCGAATGTCCGCTGAGATATCTGAAAGGGAAGCAAAAGAGGAAAAGAGGTGAATGCCAGACTTTGCAAACAATTAACGTCAATTCAGTGAGTTGCCACAATAGACATCAAAAACATAGTTTAAACCAGTACAGGATAGAAGGTAATATGCCGATAAAAATATTACATACTTAGAGCAGAAAGAAAGTAGGAAGATTAAACAATATAATAATATTAAAATGCCGTTTTCAAGATTTATAAGCAAGATAAGTTTGTCAATAATATAATGAAGCAGTGAATATAGTACAACAGTGTATTGTTATTATTGTACCATTTAAAAGAAATTTGTGAAGCCAACAAAACTAAATGATTGACAAGAAAGATACACCGCTTGTTTAAAGTCATGTTTTAAATTCGTGTAACCGAATAACCCCTAGTTCAACCAGCCAACTGTGGATAAACCTACAGTGAAATGGAGAACCCCAATGGGGTCTTACCAAATATTAGCTTGCTTCCCAAGACCGGTGGTGACCATATGTTGAACAGGACACACCCAAGAAACACACGGCAACATTAGTAAGGACTAGGGACTCTTACTAAAGGCATACAAGGTGTTCTAACTGCGTTGACATTGACATACATATGTAGAATACGGTCTCGGCTAACTTAGTTATAATTAACCTCTACGTGAGAAAATTGATTCTGGAAATTGGGTCACCCAGAAAACGAGAAAAAATGTACACGCCGAAATTTATTGGATGTTAATATCCTCAGTTAGAACGGCATACTTAGTGTTTAAACGATAGTGTTTGGAAAAAACATAAAAGAAGAGAGAGGAGAAAAAGGAGAGAGCAGGGGTGAAGATGTATGACTCATACTGAGATTTATTCTGATAATAATAATGTGAAGGCGAAGAGTTCACTTTATTAGGCCGGTTTGTTCAAAAATTAAATGCTGAGCAAGT
Source organism: Invenusta paracnida (assembly GCA_036023295.1). Taxonomy (NCBI): domain Eukaryota; kingdom Metazoa; phylum Platyhelminthes; order Proseriata; family Coelogynoporidae; genus Invenusta; species Invenusta paracnida. The sequence goes on along the minus strand of JAYRBW010076917.1, from coordinate 1,686 downwards.
GAAGATAGATACAATTAAATAATAAAACCATGACCTGAACAAACACAACAGCAAGAGAAATAGAAAGTCATAATGAATAAAATAAAAATGTCACATAATCGTTCCTGGCAGGGAGACGAGAGACTATCAAACGTGTTTAATTAACTAGAAATATTTTGGGGACAGCGGCAAACAACAGTTGAGAAAAATGAACAATAAGCCATTGACTTAGAGTACTATCATCTAGCTACGTTTATCCGGATCCCTTTGACTTCCTATACCAAGTCATTAATTTGATAAATCCCCTGAGATGTGTCTGCCACAAGGCAACGCATCGTAGCCCAGCGTAATATCATCCATTATAGATAATAAAATGTGAAGTAGTCATTTCTAAGCCGCGCTGTATTCTTTCTTTGACATGGGTGTGCGGGAACAGCAGCTGATCCAGGGGTGAATGAGTCATCGCCACCCCCCCCCCTTTGAGATCCTAGATTCGCCAGCTCCTCTTTCATGCCCCGTGGCATTCCAGTTCCGCCGCCGTAAAAGACGCCAATAATAACTTGGAGAAGGGAAGGAGGAGGGGTCATATATGTATAATGAATTCTGTCGTTGGCATCCGCGTCTACATTATACACAACACGTCAAGCGCACACAAGTGCCGCCAGTCGTTAGGGTATTACATTACCCTCCCAGCTCTGCGTTATATAAGAGCTCAAGCCCTTGTGGACATTAAACAGTCATTAAAACAATGGAACAATATTCCAGCTAAACACTCTACTCGTATATAACGTAGACGTTGTAGTATAAAACTGGCCCACGCCGTGTCCTTAAAATCTGCGCGAGGTATTGGGACAACTCCACCCAAAAATTAGTATCATGTTACAGAATAATACTACAACCATCGTATCATTTAACCACTTTCTATAACTGTGTTTTAAGAAGAGTTTCAGAAAAGCTTAACTTCGAGGGTAATTTTAAGGCACGATCAGCTTATTGTGCAACAGCACGCTACATTTTATCTAAATGGCGAATTGTTGATGAAAAAAAAAACTTTGCAGAAAACCTGATACCTCAACCAGAGAGACTGTTGCATAATAGTTGTTTGACGGTGCAGAAGGCTGCTCTGGTGATGATGAGATTATCGGGTTACCTGAAGTTACTGGTGAAGAAGGGGACACTCGTCACAATATTATGACATCAGCTTGGCACAGTGTTGTTTGCTGAGTGCAGTTCAAAAAGGCACTGGAGACGACCAGTAAACACATTACATACTGTCATATTATTTGTTTCAGATGCATTATTTCTATAATAATACATTTAGTCCCAGTTATCATGCTTGTTTGCCGTCTTAGAGTTAGCATGCACAATGGGTCATGACCTTGTAATAGACAAACAGGCCCTATTATTCCTTACAACATGAACAAATATACAAACACGACAGGTTGTAAAAATAAAAGTTAGAGTTTGGTTATAACTGCAACTTTATGTTAACAATACACATGTAAAGATAGCAACATCTCTCAGTTAGTGGATCTAATAATCTAGAGTGCGACAGAGAACTTGTGATAACAATAATAATGAAATGCACGACACAGCATGCAATCATTAAAATGTTAGGATTAATTATTTATAATAATTTATGTTATTAGAAAACAGGTTATCCTTCTTATAGGAGAAAAGCGGGTTGGGGGAGGGGGGGGGGGGTGG
>JAYRBW010076906.1:0-24695 GCA_036023295.1 Invenusta paracnida | reverse complement strand
TTTGAAAAAATATTGTAAACTTGCTATCAGACACTGTATACAGTACTATTTAAATAAATTAATTAATTTTGGTAGACTATTTTTTTTGTATATTAGTAAATTTGGTACGTAAAAAAAGTCAGGGAAAAGGCAGGGAAAAAAAATCTTGAAAAAGCGTACGGACCATGTTAAAATTGTATATTATTCTGCTTTAAATAATTAGTTGCTTTACAATCACTACTTCCCCAAAAAAACTTCGAAAAAACGGTTTTTATAGCACATACGTGACATTGCAGCTAACAATTTCTTTAAACGTTTTTTTTAACCAAATCCTGTTTCTTCCCATTCTTATTTTGCCTGTAGATACTTCCGATTACATCTCACGTTGACAGAGGGTATTTTGCACAAGGATTTTCGGGCAACAACAATCGATGGCAACGGTGTTCGGACCCCAGTCGATGTATCACCACCAGAATCTTACACGGGATTTGTCTCCGGTATTTGTAACAAACATTATTTGCTTGCTATTATTACAATCTGTTAAATAGTTCTCGTGTTCACAAACTTCAGTTTTTAAGAAATATATAATTAATATTCTACTCGAATTAGTAGTTAACTGAAGTAAATTATTGGAATGCCAAATATAAATTATTCTCCATTTAGTAAAACTCACTAAAATGTTTCATAATAATTTTAAGTAGCAAGTATATTTCATTTAGTCGCATTAATCTTAAATAATGTAGATTTTATGCTTCTTGCAGTAATATTTAGGAAAAAAATCTTTATTTTTTATTTGTTTCATTTTGTTGTACTTTTGACACGGATATATTATTGCTATTTTGCACTTATGAATTTGTAAAAAACAAATCAGTTTTTAAATAAATTACTATTGATTGTGTTCAATTTTTATTTAAAAAAACTAGACTAATTTATGTAAATGAATATGATGTGGATTTCTTATATTTGCCTCTTGCTCTTAACCAATTTACAATTTAAAAAATTGTGAGGTTACAATAATTTTGATTTAAGAAAATCTATATAATAAAACGAAATAATTTTGGATTTTTAGAAATAATATAATCACAATAAAATATTTTTTAAATCCTTCATTAGCTAGTCTGCAATATTTTAAGTATAGGATTTACATTTTAGTGAATATAACAGCTACAGAATGTTCATGTAATATGGGAAAACATTTCTATAAACTCATGCTTCCACTGTAATTATGCCTGACTAAATTTCTTCAATTTGCATTTTACATATATATAATGGCATTATTATTTTATAGCTGAATTTCTTAAAGTATTTATTTAAAATTCTTCAATTTTATACTTATAAGGTGGTATGTAACGATGGTAATAAGTAATCATTGTCGTGCATTTATTGGACTTAGGTGACAAAGGGTCTAAAGCGCATGTTTTCGTCGAGGAGGATGGCTCAATCGCTGCATCACTCAACACAGAAGGAGATTTAATTATGATTGAGGTGGGCGCTTTTAAAGCATTACTTTACTCTAATGAAAACTCATTAACCAATCTCATTCACCAATACTATCATCCAATCAGAATGCAGTGTCAGCTGGCCAATAAGATGCTGGGAGAGAAAAACATCTAAATGAGAAATACGTACCTATTCTATTCAAAATTATATTAAAAGTTTTAAATGTAATTCTTTTGCTTTAAAAAGATAATGAAATGTAATATATTCTTCGAAAGATTATATAATTTTTAATGATCGTCAGTTCTCATGGTAACAAAGAAAGCTTTTGTTTCGGCCGCATATGAATCTTTTTAAGATTCTGAAATGAGTTTTAGTTCACCGAATAGTAAATCGACACCCTATTTGTGAGCCACATTTTGTGTTAATATATCATCTGTAATCATCTCTAAAATAAATTGACTCACAAATGCCGTCTTTATATGGAAAACGTCGATACCTCCCGTCTGAGATCCTTCTGGAGCCTTTGCTTACTAAAACTGAAATTACACGTTTTATGATGCTTTAAAGTTGCTTTAAAAATAGTTGATGTTTTATAAACTTTAAAAGATTTTTTCAATAACATAATGTCTAGTTGTTTAAGTTATAGTTAGTTATTAATATAACGTATTGTGCAATTTATTAATCAATGCTTTACTATGACTCATGTTTTAATTATGTTTACATGACGTATAAACGAGCTATTATGCTAGTTAATTTAGCGAAATTCATGTTAAACTTTGTTAGATACCTGCTGTTGGTAGAAGTTGTCAGCGTACAGTAGGTACACTATTTATATGGTAGACCGAGAGATAAACACAGCACGTTATTTTGTGATACATGTCTATAGTATTTGGCTTTAAACATATCTTAAACTGCATATATCATCATTATATCGTTCGAGATTAATAGAACAATTAATCTTCTATACTATAGTTGAATGTAAGTTATCAACTTATTTGGTCAGATTCATTTTCAGTTTGATTACTGGATTTAGTGTAAACACGCGCACGTCACCGGCATCTGAGTAATAAGTTACTTTGCTCTATGTTAGTGTAGTTATCTATTTATCTATTTCAGGTATATTATTAATAAGTCATATAATATGTATAATAATGGTACGTTATGTATGTTGTTCTCCAAGCTCCCCAATCTTTGAGAAAATGAACAAAATTGTTCTTATAAACTGCTAAAGTAGTTCGTCGGATATTTAACATACTGAATTATACACATGCTTGTCACAACAATTTTATTTGTTTATTTGCTTCATGTGAGTTTCTAAAAATAGTCTCGACCTCAAAAGTCTATATTAATATAGTCAAGAGTTGTGAAAAAAAAGTATTGGCTGTAGGAACTGCCGATTAACTGTATTGTTAATAGGTTTACTATATTATTTTATGAATTATTTTGATGTTAAAGTATAAGTAATTCTAGTCTAGTAATGATAACATGAATTAATACAGATACCATTGACATACTGTTACCCTATTAATTCTGTGTACTATTCCATATCCTGGGGGAGGGGGTGCAGGGGCTCTCTCATTAAACCACCCGGTAATTTTTATACAATCTATTAATTAAAGTAGAGTTTTGTAACATAATCCATTGAAAAAATATATTATATTAACAAAAATATGCATTTCAATTTTTTTGAAAATATTAATCTAAATTGTTTTGTGCTAGAAAACTTACTTTTATTGTACTCTGTGAATTATTGCATAAAATTAATGAGTACCCGAATCAGAATTTCATCAATTTCGAGAGAAATATGTATTTTTTTATAATGGAAAGTAAATTTTTATAATTTGTCATATGCTGCATTTTAGGATCAGTTTTGGTGTACAATAGTGAATATAGCGCTAAAAGTTGTATAATTATATTTTGGGAAAACTCACGGAAACTTACATTCTTGCATTAATTGCTCATTTAAAAATCACTGCAATCAAAAAGTGTAAAGGCCCCCTCCCCTGGTTCGGAAAGGGTCACAGATTCGCTAATCTAGTATATATTCTCTCAATATTTGCACTAATTATCTTTTCTATCTCTAAAGCCACTCTCCCGGTACGACAAGACTGTCCTTAATAGATCAATGATTGTCTACAGACGGTCGGATTTGAAAAACGATCCATCTAAAAAGTTGGTTTTCACTTCTTTCTTCGTGTCTATGTTCTTAAACTCAATATATCTAGTTATGGCTTATGATGCAAAGTATGGTAGTGACTTTTGTAAGTCAAGCTTCAACGTTTACAATTAAAGTTTGGAATAGTCTGCTTAGTGTCTGAGCTGTCTCATTTTTTTTTGAAAATCAGATTTTTGCAAATGTAATATTCAATACTTAAAATTCTGGTGGTAATTTAGAAGTATGAAACATACTTTAAAACTAAAAGGATTAATTATTGAATAATATATACCATATTTAGCGTCTTAGTTATACTATATTAAAGTATGAATGCAATATTTGTATCGCTTATTACTTTGTATGTTAGTCCGAATGATTTGTAAGCCCCTTTGACAAGTTCACAATTAAATTTCATGCATATGATTATTCTTTTCGTTGGTAAAATGTTACAATTTTGATGATAAACTTTGTGAGTTTGGTTATAGGTATTTTAAGTTTAAACTTATCGATTGTAGCATGTACACATTATATTTAAAACGTATTGTAAAAAGAAATTATTTCAAATTTATCTACATTATTATACTTAATTTATATTTATTTATGTATTAGCGCTCTATTGTTTTGTGTATTTTTAAAGGTATTTTGTCTTCTTCAGTTCCACAGCATGCGGTTCTATAGCTCCTCCACTTTCCCTAAACGCTGCCTTCAATGAGTCCTTCACTGAAAGTGAGTTTATGATTGAGTCATTATTACCGACAAAGGGCATTCTTTTGCATCCCTATTTTGGACATGTTACGTTCCTCTAGTTTAAATACTTGATTTTGCTTTTTCTCGGATTAAACCATCCTTATACTTCAATAAAATGAAAGAAGGTCACACTAAAAACGGTTTGATATCAATGATTTGGTTATTTAGAAGTAATATATTTGCGCTCCAGACATCTGCACTGCTATTCCTACATACATTTCTCCATTAATCGTTGAACACTATAAGTCTCAATAGCGTTTAGGTTTACTTCGAAGAGATATGATTTAAAGTTTAATCATAATATGTAATTATATGTAATTATAATTTGCAATACTCGAATATATCATAATATTCGTATAATAAAATGTTTTTACTTACATTTTTGTTTAACAAATAACACTTTGATTAAAAATCATCGCTTCTATTCATATATTTTGTAACCCAGTGAAACAATTACATAATATATACTAGTAATCGCTTAATATTACCTTTCAATGCACTGTGATTATTGTAGATGTGTAGGTCTGGATTGCAGGTATATTTATAATAAACCTCCCCTACTCCTACCTACCTATACACTATTTGCCATAATGAATGATAGACTATAGCAGTTATTTATAGGTATACAAACGATTCAACTTTTCCCCCACAAGAATAACTCTCGTGATGCCTATATATAGTGTAGGTAGCCAGCCAATACAATTGAATATTGATTAATTGTTTTCAATGGATTGACCTGGGTGTTGTTAGATAATAATTTCGTCATGCCTGAATTATAGTTTCATCGTGCAGTAAAATAATAGTGCAGAGTTTACCATATTCATTTTATCTATAGTGTAACTTTATTTGTAGGGGTATCAAATTTAGCCTATAGTCTTACAAGTATTCTATTAAGTAATTTTTAATTTTGCTCAATTTAAAATATTTAAGTACAGTATACTATAGTGTTGCAAGTTGTACTATCTAAAATATTCCCGATATTTACTGAACTGGACTATTTTAATTTATCATTTTTTAATAGTTCATAGCATTTAATTACAACTAAATAATAGCAATTTTAGATTAATTATAAAACTATTCATCACTTTTTCAAAAGGCTGTTGCTATAGTGCAAAAAATCTGATTTTATATATTTTTTCTTGGTTAACTCATGGTATATTCTATGTACTTTTAGTTGTTTCATTAAATTACAGGATCTACTAAAATCACTCAAATATTGGCTTCTGATTGGATTTATTCCAGTTTATTCTTATTTGGTGTGTTGTGTGTCGCCGCCCTTATTATAACCTTTGTACCAGCTCTAAATGGTGTCAACATATACGTCTTGTCTTTCTCAGATGCGGGGAATAAGAAGACCCGATTTAGACGGAGTATTGACTACACGAAGAAGAACTGTGATCTCCTACTGGTGGCTGACTACAGATTCCACACTAAGTTTGGTAATCAGAATTCTAAGTGGACTAGCCAATATCTGGTGAGATGATCATCTCGTTAGTTTTTAGTCTTCTAGCTATTTTTTGTGCACTGTATTCTTTGAATTCTGCATATTATGTAGAAAATATTTAATACCTACTATAGTTCTTTCATTTTGACTGATTACATATTCATAAGCTATGAAATTGCTGTAAAATAATAGTGAAGAAAATTAGAAGTTAATTGTTTCATACTATAAACGTATATTTGTATGAGTGTAGGGAGAGTCAGACAGCTCTGTTTCCATCTTATTTGGTCTCTTCAGTAGACCACTCCCCTTGACCGCTTTTAATCGTAGATTAAATATGACAATCCTTTAATTATAATTCAATTAAAAAAAATAATTGCGTCTATAGTAATTTTTATTATTGACTACAACTTAATTTATATATGCGAGCTTTATTTGCAATAAATTGATAGTTAACTATTATTGTATTTAGCAACCGCACGAAAGGTTTCGGTAACTGAAGAGACCTAACAAGGTGGAAAAAACGCTGTCTGACTCTCCCAGTACTGTTAGTAATATGCTTAAGTAGTATATAGGTCACCAATTTATATATGTTTTAAATGACACCTCTACGAAAATTCTCCGCATTCCAGTTTATTTACTTATTTAGTGAGGAGACTATTTTTATTTTTTACGCAAACAGCACAGAACTATGTGTGTGAAGTATTGATCACAATTAATACCTTTACTTTCGCAGCGTAATCTTCTTTCTCCGTCTGGTTGACTTCTCCTTTCAGATAGAATTTATTGATCGTATCAATCGATTGTATCGGGATACGAAGTTCACTGATTTTGCAACTGGAGAAGAGTTCACGGGTTATGGATTCACTATCAAAGACGTAAGTTTTGATCAATTTATTCTTGTCTATATTTTTGCTTGCCTTGGGTTTTTTACTGTATCTAGATACTTAATTTTTTAAGTATCCTCTTTTAAATGCTACTGTACAAAAGTGCAGAAAATGTGTACTGTTATAGCCGTGAAACAGGTTATTTTATTGTGTTATAATATATGTAGACGTGTATATATTTACATCTTACAGGCATTCTGTATTTTCCCACAACTTTTGCCATAATTTAAAACGTTATTTATAGAATTATAAAACTCTGTTTAAGATGCATGTTACTATACAATACTCTTGTAACAGACCTATTTAAATCATTAAGATGCTTGAATTTAAATTTATTTTACCGATAACTCATATGTATAAATCATTCATAGTTCAATTTGGTTCCCACTTATTGGTTAAAAAAATTGATGTGATATACTTATCTAATTCTTTAAAGCTCTTTTAATATGTTCAATAAACATTTTTTGTTTAAAATACTTCAGTTCGTTACATTAATTGCTTTACCAACCATAAGTTTTGGGCTGGATTAAAGAAAATCAGTCAAGCTTCTACGAGTACTCAAAAGTGAAAATTGTAAAGGTTCCTTCCAAAAAATCTCAGTGACGGTAAATTGTGGCGAATCTAATAAATTATAAAATAAATTGGCGATTTAAGTCCGCTCACATAATTTAGAGGATTTCTTCTGTAAATGTTCCACAGAAAAATATACATTTGATAATTCAAAGCCTAACAAAAGAAATTTGCATTATTTGTTAACAAATAGCCGTAACTTCCAACTAATTTAGATCAGCTGATTACGCTGTTTTCTCGTAGATGTCTCGCGATTTTTCCTGCACAAATACTTGCTTTTAGTTGGTTGAGTGGCCTTATTCCACTGGAAAATATGTATATTTTAGACTTGTTTCGCCTTTATTGAACTCCAAATTCGATCGATTTTCAAAGACAAGGTTGGTTCAAAGCAATCGCGTAATTACAAATGAAAATTAACGAAATAATGATAGTGCTGTTTGTAAAAACCATTTAAAATTGTATTTAAAAGAAAGCGAGGCAAATATGTTTTATGGGTTTTTTCTGTCATGACTAGCAGCCGATTTTGTCTTCTAAAGGGTTGTATTTTTGTTCGGAATACGGTTTGATTGGAATCCGTCAAGTATTTTGAACCTCACTTTTTACTCTCATCTGCCACACTGATTAATTTTCAGATATTGATCCACACTGATTGGTCTTCGGGAACACAGAGCTACAACAAAAAGACGGCCGACTCTCCTGATGTCTGGGACACAGAATCTCTTCTCAAGGTTGGTGTGTGGCTTGTGACCCTTTTCTCTGTATATTCACCTCTTTTGGAAATATAAAATTAACTTTTCATGAATCACTACAGTCATCACTTCTCGTGTATTAGCACTGGGGTTTTTGAAATTAAGTCTTAAATTAAATTTCTCTGGCCACACTACAAACTTCATCATAATTAAATATACATATTATTGAATTTTAACTGCTGCATCTACTTATTATTATACAATCCTTTCCTCATAGATACATTTATATTATATTAATAATCTCCTAGTTTTATATTAGTAATTATTTTTATAAAACTATACAGGTCCGTATATCAAAGCGACTAGCTATGTTTTAGAATGTAGTGGAAAATTTGATGGGTGAGATAATAAACACTAAGTCTACTACTATTCCAATGTCTTCAACCTATGAATTTAACTACTTCTATTAAGCCCCGCCCCCTTCTTTATATTCAAGGCATTTGGCAGAGAGCGCTACAACTCCTTCTGTCTGGCGCACCTTTTCACCCATCAGACCTTCTCACAGGGGATCCTGGGCCTCGCCTGGATATCATCACCCAGTCTCTACCGGCCCGGGGGTATCTGCTCGCAAGGTGAGGTATTTGATGAGGATACTAGTACCGTTTATAGTCAGTTGATTGAGGATGAATGCCCCGATCGACATGCATGCTGCATGCTGTTAGTTTAATGTGAAATAGCCCCTTTTTTAATGGAAACTAATTCTTTGAAGTCAAAAAATATAAAACTGTAACAGAAAATGGAGCAAGATCAATTTAGTAAGCATTTTAACAATACGCACGTAATTAGATACTATTAACTTTTTTTTCAAGAGAGACAAAATAAAATGGTTAAACAGATAAATAGTGCATCAATAAATTTCATAATTACAATCAGTAAAATAATGGATACTGATTAAAACTTATTATTTTATATTATATACAATATACTCATAAATAAAATCAACGAATATAAATACTACCCAAAAAACGTAGATTATTGTCATAGTAGTTTTACACATTTACATAATATTAATTGCTACTATTGATTTACTTTTTCTTTAAAACACGTAAGGACCTACAAAAACCACATTTTAAACCTAAAACAGCCAGCGAAATTAAATAATCTAACGCGTGATGTAGGTAGTTGTATATGAATAATATCAAACTCGATATAACATAAAATTTTGTTAGGGTTTAAATATATGGTAAACAGACACATTACCCTAGTTTATAAATATGAAAATTATTCTCATTTTAAGCAGGGGTTGTTTTATTTTAAACTGGTCATGTCATAGTAATTATTGAGGTGACCAACCACGTATATGTTGATCAACCACATAAATAACACCACGTATATGATAAACAACCACATATGGGACCAGATATATGATGTTTGACTACATATAAGACCACGTATATGATGTTTAACCGCATAAATAACACCACATATATGATAAACAACTACATATGTGTGTTTTTTGCATATTTTCGCTGAATCAATAAAAAAATTGTTCTGTTACTATTATCATTGTTTGTGCAGAATTTATTTTCATTCCTCTCTCACTGATTTCCACTTATTTTCGTGCTTGTTTTCTCAAATTGACAAACACTGTTAAACTTTAGTTTTAGGAAATAGGTTTAACTTTATAGACTTTTCATTCCTCCATATAATAAAAAGGTATATTATATATATTTTTTAATTTAGAAACTGTGAATTTTTTATTTTTGTTTTTTAATGTTATATTTGATAATATTGACATCCTTACATTATTTGATTTTATTATAATGCATGTTCCACGCAATATAACATGTATATGTATTATATCTGCTTGTGAATTATTTTTATGGTATTTTCCATAAAATAATATTATCGTATTTTTCCGAGCTGATACATTCCCTCTATAGATTTTATTTCTTTAGCGATACTGTTTTATTCGTCATTTTTTCCATAAGTATGATGATTGATACGTATTCTAAATCTGATTTATATTATTTCAATTATTTTATCATTCTATTATATAGTGTTTATATTTTGTATATAAATAATATATGCTCAAATTTTATTCAAAGTATATTGAATTAATTTTTATCCAATTTTCTGTTGTGAAATTATGTGATGCGAAACATTTTTAACCTAAATATTTCAGATTTTCAAAATTATAGCGTGCTTTTTTAATTAATCAAACAATTTTTGTTTTCATTAACTATTTAATATTATTTATTATAAAACAATTTTCGAATTTAAGGCTTTATTTCATAATGTAATAATAGTTTTAAACTATATTATATAGTAATAGGTTAGAGTTACAAATCAGTCCATTATTAATGTTTAAATTAGTATTAGTATTTGTATGATATTGATCTTTTAACCTACATCTGAGATGTTAAAATTCTTCTCTGGGGTACATAAATATTTCAGAAATTCGATATGGTAAGCTTGAGAACAGAGTAAAGTAATATACATATATATACAGCGGTGGTGGTCTCAATAATTGGCTACGTAGTACATTATGCTCGTCATACAAGCATTCGAGAATCATTGCTTTACTTGGCTGTTTCACCAGGTTCGTGCAAACTCTGAAAAGGGCTTTTAGCGAGATACCTATGCTATCCACACATTTCTTTTCAAATAAGATAATATCTTTAATGTCGACAATTAATTGAGATCAGTGCCCCATTTGTTAGTTTCATTATATCGAACGTGTTCTAGACTATTTTAATGTTAAGAGGGCAGAGATTATGAAAATGAAATATAAGTTGGAGTCACTGAATAAAGGTTTTTTTTAAAGAACCCACATTTTTCTGTTAACCTAATCAAGGATACCTTTAGTTTGACAAACTGAGAAGAGAGATTACATCACCAGATTAAAACGAAGGAATAGAGATTACATAACTGAATATAGCTATTAGGTAAATGAGTGCAAGAACGTGGAAAAGCAAAGCTGGCAGACATAAACATAAACTTGATACAAGGATATTGTTTAGTAAATTTGGGTTCTTTTAATGAACACTTTTATTCAGCTGCTCTGGAGTATATTTTATTTTTCTTATTTTTGCTGCCCAGGGACACTCAGATATTTTTTACTATAATACAGAAATTAGTTTTTAATGTACCCAGTCAAAATGCATGTCGCATACATGGTAGAAAACATTTTGCTTTTTGTTCACATTCCATTGTGATGTGGACTTCTCTTTGAGTCCCCATTGTCTTTCAAAGCATTCAGGTAGTCTTAAACAAAATTTGTCATGTAAATTTATAATTAATATATATGAAGCATGTTCATTTTCAAAACATTTAGTTCATATTATTCTTTCTTGGTGTATAAATTTAAATATTAAATCCAACTATTAGTGTATGTTTTATCAAAATTTCGTTATTTTCAAAGATTCATTTGTATTTTTATTAAAAGGTTTAAGAGTTTTCACGAACTTCGTAAGGTAACCTCGAACAATGATGTCTCAATTTGTATTGTCCTCTGCAATTCTGAAGTGCTCAGCTATAATTATTTTTAAATTGTCACTCTGTTCTACTGTAGAAGGTTTCAGTTCTAATATGATAGTTGGAAATCATTCAATGAAGTAACCTATACATCTGTTTTAGGTATTATATGTTTACATATATGTGTTTCTTAAAATTCGAATGTTTAAACATTATTACAATGATATTGGGCTTGGACAAAAACTTTTAAATTTATTTTATTGTATCAGCTCCAAATGTTTTAGATATATTTAATTGCATAATTTAATACCTAGGTACTTAATACTAAATACAACTTAAAATGTATCTTTTTATGTTTATTTCTTTGTAAATAAAATTAAAAAGGAAAAAATCCATGATATATTTTGATATATATGTATATCCCAGACATTTTTTATAAAGAAATAAGAAAAGTTAATACAGAACATAAATGTTACACTTTTTAAATAATCAAATTGAAAAATACAAAAATAACGAATAATAAATAATGTTCAAAATACTAAAGTACAAGAATAAGTGTTATAAGTTGTTTATTTTTTAAATTACGCTAACATTCCGAAGATTCAATCATACTTTTAATTCATTTGTTACGAATCAGTTGAACTCTTTTCAGAAAGTAATTCCGCTTTAAGAAATGTCATTTTAATACAACAAAATGCAAATATTTCTTGATCGTGTGACCCGAAATATGTATATATTTTTTTAAAGCTCTTTGTAAAATGGAATTGTTATAAATCTCAAGAACTTGCCCCGTTTATACTTGATATTTAGTATGGTAAATACCATTTAAACTTGTATATTAAATTGCATCTACATATATATGTATATGCCCTAGTTTAATATTTCTTTAATCATTTAACGATCTATTCATAAGCGATTTTTTTTTCATTGTTTAGTAAATATCAATATGTTGAAGTATTATATTTTAATATTTCAAATGTTCAATGCATGTACGTATATACGTACCTTCGTAATTATTCTTTCCTCGTTATTTTCTTTTTCACATTAACTGTTTTATTTCATGAATTTCTTGACTATCTATAAATACTCTGCGAACTGAAGCCATTCTACGGTATGAGTGACTAACGTTGTCCAAATTATCACAGCGACATTTGATTTTATGAAATTATTATCGATTCAGCAATTAAATTATAAATCATTTTGCTTGCCACAATAGAAGTTGATATATGCATATGTTATTTTTACATGCCATAAATTATGCTGCAGGATTGGGGAGAGGGTGGGGCGGTTGTCTTGAGGTCCTTTCATCATTCTATAGGAATCGGCCTACCGGTAGTTGGACCAGTAACTGCCTCTGTCAACAATAATTTGTTTTCTAAATTTGTATAATCTGTTGTTTTCAAATAAACTATCCAGTAAATTACTAGTGTTTTTAAAAATACTATTATGCTGCGTAAATAACAAATATTATACAACTTTTATTTTAATAATATACTCGTATATAAATATTTGCAATCTTGTATATTTACAAAATTAGTGTAGTAATATTAATACCTTTATCAAGATCATGCATATGTATTATCTATTAACAAAGTTATCCATAAATAAACCATTATGTAAGGTATACATATATCATGGAGCATTTGACTGGGGAAAAAATATTTATACCACTTTCAGTTATAACCGATTTACCCGGTATTTTTTTTATCATCGGAAACTAATCTATGTTTATAATTTCTAACTGACTTTATTTACTAAATTATTATATCTTATATCGTATTCCTTGCGATATACCTACAACATCAACAAAAGAAATCCCCACCAAGTTTTTTACGTATTTTTTTAGTCAGTCTTTTTTATAAAAAAAATACTTTATATAAGAAATATTTAAATTGTATAAAATGAGAATTGTAATTCCATCATATTTTTATATTTCTCTCATGGTATCTCATAGTTTTAAGATACCTATATTTTAATATATATTTTAAAATATATATATTCCAGCACCGAATGATTCCAAGAATTAATTTTGTTATTTTTCGCTGCAAAAGGCATTTTAATAGTTTAATGAATGTTTTAACATTTGTTTAAAATTACGAAACAAGCAGCTTTACTACCTATTGCCATTAATTAAGTAAAGTATAAATCTAAAAAATGAAAGTAAAATTACAAAATAAGAAAAAATAACAATATGTGAAATTAAGAGAAAAACAAAAAAGCTTAGACCTATTTCATTTCACAGTGAAAAACGGAAAAGTTTAGAGAAAATTAAAACCAAAATAAAATGTTCAATAGCTGTATGTTTAGTTAATAATTCTATATTTGTTTGCCAAACCTTTTGATTGAGCTTTCCTATTGGTTAACCGCCTCAACGAATCCATTCTTCTCCTTTACCCGTACGTGCACCGATCAAACACATAAAAACAGAGGACTACCATGCGGGAGAGATTCTGTCACTGAACACTGCATGGACGAGTTTTCGTGACGGCGGAGGCAACAGTTTGCTCACTTTAACCGCCAATCTGGTGACAGCACACGAGTTGGGCCACAACTGGGGTTCGAATCATGATCCCGATATGGCAGAATGTGCACCACCAGGCAACCAGGGTGGAAAATACATCATGTACACCTACTCCGTAAGCGGCTATGAGAATAATAACAGAGTGAGTTCAGAAATGTGAATTATATTTTCAGGGTTCATCGATTTTTCTAAAATAGTATATAATTAAACATCTGTTGAAGTTTATATTAATTTCAGGATCAGTTTTACTTCCTATTGTATAGTAGATTGTTTCATAAAGTATCAAAGTACCTATCATTACTCATAGCTCCTTCTTCTGAAGAAAACTTATTCTGTCTTAAGGTTATTAGTTAACTATATTGGTGCATATTGCATTGCTAGAACTTTGGTATTTTTATATAAGGTCTCGGTTTTGGTAAGTGTCTTGAATTTTTATCTAATTTCCTAATCTATTTTCTACTACAACAAATCCGCATGCCTCCCTCCCTTTCAGATTTTCTCACCTTGTAGTCGGAGGAACATTGGCTCCGTCCTGGCCAACCGCGCCATCAAGTGTTTCTCCGTACCCCCGAAAGCAGGTGGCTTCTGTGGCAACTGGCGCGTCGAAGGCGTGGAAATGTGTGACGGTGGACGCCATGGCGATGACTGCTGTACGGACAAGTGCACTCTTCGCCAGTATGCCATCTGCTCGAATGCTAATGATGCCTGTTGCACAAAGCGTGAGTATCCAATCAAATCTGAGCTATAATAAGTAATATAGGCATCGTAGAAGTCACCTACATTACAAAGATACAAGTAGCTATGAACGTAAAATGAGGAATGGGTAGAAGGAATACAGAGCTATGTTGACACATCGAAATTCAGCCTATGACCATTGATAGCCAAATATAGACGAGGCAATTCCCAAACTATTTATAAACTTACATGTTTTATGCACAAATTTGGGAAGAATATATCATGAATCTGCAATAAGTATATAATAACTATATTTTTAGACAATAACTTTTTATAAAATACTTTTGCTTTAAACTGTAAACAAGTAGCATTTCATTTCATAATCAGAACTTTGTTGATCAACTATTTTCAATTACATGAGTCAGTATTGACTCTTTGCATTTCTACGGTTAATATTGCCGAACAATAAGAAATTGATTTATTTTCTTGGTCCATTATGGGTAAATTTTTAGGACTTAATTTACCTACAGTATTGTAGGCAGATTAGATCAATAAGACAGCGAACTGCGCTAAATCCCTGCTTCGCCCTTTATTAAATATATCCTAAAACGTATTGCTAAAACCATTTCTCTTTTTACAGAAAAGTTTACATAACAATATTTACAGTTTAAAAGTATATTTAAATAGTTTACAGGCTGTTTACAAAAAAATATTAAAACCGAAACTAAATGTATTTGCCACCTCCAGAGTAGTTGCTACGTATTGATAACGAAAAATGACTTCACAAATGATTTACTGCATTGTCTATTAAAATCTTTCAAATTTTTATTATAATCTGTGATCTGATTCAGAAATCAATAAATTGTTTTTTATCAAGGCATTGATTCATTATTATTCATTTATCGATCTCTCCAGAATGTCAGCTGGCCCCTCCTACGACAGTTTGTGGTAAGCCAGACCCAATAAGTACATGCGAAGTTGAAGTTCAATGTACTGGCCGGTCTGCTAAGTGCCCTCCGCCCCCCTCTAACAAAACAAATGGTCAGGTCTGCAGCGAACATGGGAAGTGTAAGGCAGGCCAATGTAGGCCTTACTGCGAGACTATTGGACTTGTGCCATGCGCCTGTGATAGTGGTGAGTGGGTTGTTTTATTGAAATTATAGAATACTTTACTTTTTTCAAATTAAAAATAATTAATTCAATATCAAGAAATACTAATTTTGACTTATATATTACTTAATAATTTAGTAAGTAGTATAACAATTAATTTTTATTTAAGTTTTGTATTTTACAATTCCAGTGAAGGAATCCTGCATGATCTGCTGCCGTAGGCTTGGAAATAACACAAAGTGTAGTCCCGCCAAGGCCAATTTTTACCTTGGGGACGGGCGCCCCTGTATACAGGGCGTCTGTCGTGGTAGTATCTGCAAACGTTCAGTAAATAAGCTAGTTGAGAGATTCTGGCAAATTATCGACCAGATGCAACCAAATGTTTTTGGTGAGTAAGACGATCACCGTTTGTAAATGTTATAATGTTATTTTGAAGTAGATACCTAGATCCAAACTTTACCTTAGGAATTCTTAAAGCTTCTATAAAGTTCATAGGAAGCTGTAAAATAGAATAATATTTAATTATTTTAAACATAAGACCAATTCAAGAATATAATTTCTATGTTATCTTTAAAACTATTTTTATACGACTTTTTGCTTTTATACTAATACATTTAATGTTCACATAATTTTGTATGTATGTACCTTTTCATTTATTTCAAAATTGTTGTATAAATCTTGTTATTTATACAAAAAATTAACGTAACATGTCTATTTTGTTAATTTTAAGCTGTATTTCTATGGAAGAATCTCGTTGGCTGTATTATTATTTTATCCCTGATAATCTGGATTCCAATTTCAATCATAATTAGCCGTTATGTGAGTACATTTGAATTATTAATCAGTCCACATATTATGCTATACACGTAGAAAATCCAATTGCTCGCATATTTTTCATCTTTTAGTAATTTTGTCCTGACCAAATAGCGTATAATTACTCACTGAAGACCTAACTCTAATGATTTCAGAATATAATTGATCCTACTTTTAAAATATTCTTTAAAGATTTTTGATAAAATTATATTTCAAAATTAATATTCTTAGAACAGCTTAGTCAATGAAATAGTTTTCGATATAATGTAATTTTGAATTTTATAAAATATACCTGCGTTATAATTGCTTCAAAGTAGATTCGATGTAGTAATCTTAAATTGGATTTCTCCAACTATGTTTAAACCTAGATACTTTAAAATACCCACCCACCCATTTATGTAAAATTTATTTATATATATCGATTTCATATTTGTCAAAAATGCGCAATTGCATTGCAAAAGGCGTTGCATATAAAATTAGTATAAAATAATTGTAACCATATAAACTTTAAATGCAGACTATAACTAGACTTGTCTGTTAAAGTAATTTCGATTTTAGTTTAAAAGTTTACTAAAAAATAGGTATACTAGTTTTCTGTAAAACTTGTATTTTGAATCTTTATATCTCAAAAGCTAGTAGAGATATAAACCAACCAAATTTGGCCTAGAGGTAGAATTTCGATAGAAATTAATAATTGTTTCATAATTCCAAAACAAAGCAATGATATAGGCATAACATATGGAATTTGCAAGCAATTATTCCTAATCCTGAAAATGTTATCTCTTGTGAATTTGATTGTGTTAAGCAGAATATTTTATCGTCTTTTAAACATATTCATGCAATATTTCAATAGTCAGATGTAGGTATGTTTAAAACAAATTAATTTAATTTAAAGCCTTTACTTTAGTTTTAAGCGGAAAATGTTGCAATCGAAGATTTGACTCCCTTCTAACTGTTATTGGCTAGCTTACTGCATTCTGTTTAGATGATGGTAAACTGTAATTGTTTTGTTCAATGACATTGGTTGAAACTCTGTGTCTTGTTTTGTTAAATAAAATAAGTCTTGATAAAATCTTAGTATCGATATGGTCCAATTCGCCTCTTCACTCTTGGTTATGTATGTTATTGTTGATCTTCTTTTTTTAGTCTTCAACTTTATTATATGTTTTACTTCTTTTTGTATTTACAAATGCTTTTTTCCAAAGAATTTCTTCCGTTTCCAGTATTATTTTCTTAATGTTTCATCATAATCACTCATTTTTCTTTATAGCGATAATTTATTTCTCACTCGATATATTTGTTTCTGCTTTCTCCTTTTGTATCATTTTTTCTTCAGAACATGATTCAGAAGTTTTATTCATTTTCGTCAAATAACGTTGACATTTAATTAATTAATAATTTAAATACTAAACTTATTATACGATATTATTATAGCATACTGTATCATAGATTTTTAAGTATTTCATTTGTACTATGTAAATTCGTCAATTTACATATTCGTTTGTCTAATTCTTATCTTTTTCAGGATATCAAACTTTGGAAGCAAGATACCTATAATCGCGGATATTACGGTGTAAGTGTAAAACATATTCCCTTTGCTTCATACATCTATTTCCTTAGTTTGTTGAGTGAAATTAATGTAATAATTAGTATTTTATGTATTTACATATATACGATAATATGCTTAAATTAAAACCGTTGACAGGGAAATGATACCACGCACCATGTATGTCTTGTAAATTGCCAATAATTTAGTAGGATAACCAGTTACGAAATTTTTGAATATTGATAAACATTTTACATTTTATATATTTGTTTATATTTGAAATAATTTTTATTTTTATATATTGTTATATTTCAAATTATACTACGTTTAAGTTTAATATATAGCAACTTTACGATGTGTTTTTTTAGAAAATACTTCAATGTTTGTGATAATTTGACGATTTTAAGTATTCGTCTATACGTTTACATATAATATTAAATATTATAATCTGTCAATGAACTTTTATTAATTTATATTGAGCTGTGGTTAGAACGTTACAACATCATCTAATTTGAAAATAGTAGAAAATCTTATTTGCATGAATATTTTGGTATATAAACTTCATTATTTGATAGGGTGAGGTAGGGCAGGGCCACTTCTGCATCTTTATTTTGGGAAATACAATATTACTCGACACAAAATGAATACCTATACTTAACTTCTTTGAATTTTGAATATTTAATTACATACTTTCAAGGTATCCATATATAGTGCGATAATTTGAGTTTCATATTATTATAAATGTATGATGGTACAATATAGCAATGCCAGCCCTTTAAGTTTTACTAATTTTGTTGAATTTACAAAGATTAAGTAAGAATAGCAACCAAGTACAGGCATTTTCGAGGAGGCAACCCAAAATTTGAAGTATCTGTCTGGAATATTTTTTGATAAAGTTTATTTAAAAGCAGACTTCTTTTTCAACTAATAAGTAATTTTGATTAAAGATTTTTTATTGCTATAACAATGACAACTTTATGTTAAGTTGTATTAAATTAGACTTTTATGTACACTGACGCTACTTTTTTGTTCACTTTTCAGCCAATTGCAACCTGATTGATGAAAGTATTGCTATCAATTATCGAGATGATGCAGAATTCTCTGCATATTAACCTAACCAAGCTATATGTGCTTTAGGTATAATATTACTTTGTATTATCTAGACCTTATTGTTTCAATCTAACGACTTCACTTCCTATTTATTACGAGCATACACTATAAAATGTGCAATTGTGAAGTAGTTTCTTAATAATTGCTTAGTTCAACACCGCTGCTGTATAATTTATGTTATCTTAGATAGCTCTTTGGTTTTTCAAATTTTAACTTAAATAATCTAATTTGTCAACTAAATTATCGGTTTGCTTTCCGTTATTTACAATTTCAAGTAATTTTTTTAATTAATAGATCGTTTTGAATTATAAATCAAATCGACGAATCATTTCATTATTTTCCCGTTAATTTGTTTGGATTAACTAATCATATTCGGTGCTTATAAATACCGGCTACGGTTGAGTTTTTTGCTTATTTATTAAAGAAAAGTCTCTCATATTATTTGTGTAATTGCTTGGTAAAATGATAGTTAAATTTATGAAAATACTTCTAATTTTTTAGATGGGAACCATTTGTAAATATAGCTAATTAAAATTATCCTTCTTAGTGTTAGATATAATTGAATTCACATATTCACCTTGGAAAAATATTACGTATAGCTTAGTATTGATACGATTTCACAATTTAATTGACCTTACTATTTGCTCAGAGCAGAATGATCAAATTACTTACTAAAAAATGTTATGTTTTTATATTTTTGTTTATTTTATTATGATTATGTATATTGTATAAGTGTGTGAAATTTAAGCTCATATTGGCTACCTATGATGTGCATCAAGGAATGTGACTTATAATAAATTCATCACACTATACTAAAATATAATTCACAGAATAATCTTTACAATAATAAATGTTCTTAACAACGATACACATATATTATGGTGTTTAAAATATGTAACGCTTTATATAGACCGAATGAAATATTCACTGCTACCTAAAAATTGTATGTTTTTATATTTTTGTTTATTTTATTATGATTGGAAAATTAGGCTAATGGCAATTCTGTATATTAATACATATTCCGTATGTGGCAGTTGTCTGTCAAATGGTTTAGCATCTAAGTTTAACTCTTAACTGTGTTCATTGTTATGTGTTCTTAACATGTTATTTGCTAACAATTTAGTTGTATTATTTATTTTGTGGGACTTAATCTCAATATATTACCTGTGTGTCTTTTATACAATTATAATGGAATGTCATATTCAAACTAAACCAGGGGCGGATTCAGGGGGTATTATCATTAGCGAATATATTTTAAAGCAACCGAGTTAGTTTAACGAGAAATTAAGTCTGACATAAATTTATAAGGTTGAAAGGATTACACAGATTTTTAGTATGTAATAGTTATATTATAAGCTATTCAAACTATTACTTTTAATCCTCTATTGAAAATTAGTTTTATCAAATGAAGTGCCCTCTGTATTAGTTCCTTTAGTGCATATTTTTCTTTTTGTATTCAAGTTGTAAATTGTGGCAATATGTGTGCGAAAAATTGTTAACATTATATTATTATACTTAATTACATTATATGCGTGCCTCTTTTTTTACTTTTTGCTCATAACTATTTTATGTGTACACGTTTGCAATATTCGCAACTATTTGACATCTATGATAATTGTTTGCATTGTCACAACTATTTTATTCTTGCGCTATAATGATGTATAATGTAATTGATTTCTAGCTTAACTATCTTCATTTTCCTACCACATTTTGCTGCCATAAAACGTTAAAAATATATTCTATATAAGGAGCTTTGTGGAAATTTGTTGTGTCAATATTTTTTTAAATACATATTTTTCATTTAGTTTATAGTATTGCTCGGAAAAATATATTAAAACACACTTATGGATTAAACATAGAAATACCATATTTATCGATATTTTTTTAAAGTAACGTTTGCAATTGATACTTGTTAATTTCCACAAAACTTTACAGAAGTATTAAACTGTATTATGTGTAATTACTACATAATGCAATTATTATATTTATCTTTGTCAATAAAATTATTTTTTTCAGACGAATACATTTTGTTTCTGTATTTATATAGCTGTTTATTTTTTCTGTAATTTTGATATCCATATGCTTAATATTAGCTGTAATCAAAAATAACATTCAAACATAACGATTTAAATTATCATCGTAAAAACACCTTTCCTAAATGGAATATATTATGTTTACACTGTAAAACTTACGAAAATCATTTTATTTTGTTCCTAATTGTATAATTTATTACTAAACATTAAACACACTATTTTTGCAGATGAATCCGAAACACGTTCTTCTATATTATTTTAGAAAAACTATATACCTTGGAATACGATTGAGTGTTTCAGATTGTAGTTTTTTATGTTATATCGAGATAATATGTAAACATATAGTAAGAATAAATAAATTTCCAAGGACTACTATAAAGTAGTCATTGTAATAATAATAATCCTTTATCGGTAAAAAAACACAACGGTTTTTACATATGTAATACGTATGAAAAAATATATGACAAAATAATTTAATGTCTATGATGGTCCATTCATCAATTTCATTTAACAAACAAAAACACATTTGTAAGTTTGAATTTAACAGCCTCTGTATTTGAAACTCCGTTTGTATGTTTCTGTTCTGGGTATTTCTGTTAGGCGGTAGTTTGGTCTTCCGCTTCCTTTTGTGTTTGGTATTAAGCTGTGTAGTGGGTGTTTTTTGTTTCCTGCTGCTGTTGTAAACAATCCTTCTATTTTGGCATCCAAGTACTCGTCCAGGCTTCCGAAGTTCCCTTGTATGATGTCTGTTGCTCTTTTGTGCACTTGGAATAAGGGCTGCATGTTTCTTTCTTAACTGTAATTTTCTGTTGAAATGCGTACATATTGAGGACTCTGGTAAAAAAATATCAATTTTGTAGATATAATTAGCATACTTAATTCCGTTAAATATTAAACGTATTTTAAAAAGCAGTTGATTAATCCCAATACCTCTATTTTTACAATCGATAAAATTTGAGTTTGTCTAAATATCGGGTCCAACAAAAAGTTAATTCTATATCTATATAATTTTCACTAAATTTTAACAGTGATGTTTATACTCATGAGTTACCTTAATTAAAAGGATAACAACAGCTTATATACATACCTATATTGTAAAAAGTCAAGGACGTTGCAAAAAAATTTTTTTTGTCAATCTGCTTTATATAATATATTTATGACAAAAAATATATTATATAAAACAGCTATTGACCTCATAATGTTGTTGTATTTATTGGTTTTATTTACACTAAAAAGTTACACACAAATAACTCATTGCAGACAATTACGTTTTAAATTAATACACCACTGGCAAGCAGCTCTCACGCATCTTAACACAACTGACGTAACAACCTATTAATACTGTTAGATCAAGTCCAGGGGGCATATAGATCATGGACAGTGAACACTGCATAAAGCTGCTCTCTTAAATATAGTTTTAGACACGTCGACTCCGCTAAAAAAACTATAATTTCATTTACTAATTTCACCTGAGATTATAGATAAGTGAATGGTTAATAGAAATCTGTTCAATGTTATATATAATCTTGCTAATTGTGAGAAATTTATATTAATTATTGTACTAATAATTAAAGCTTTAAAAAGTTATATACTAAATATACGCATATACTACTGTATATACGTAAAACTATATACAAAACCAGTCTGTTATATTTGTAATATGAAATGAGATTCAAAGTATCATTTGATATAACATTTATTTTATCAGCTTAACAAAAGTAATATAACATATTTCAGTGTATAATATATTTTTGTGAAAATTTCAAATTTATGCCATTTTTTGTTTTTTTCCGTAAACATATTTAGCCCGGTTTTTTTAAAATTCAGCAAATATGAAGGAACGTACCCGTGGTCCACTGCGACATGATCAATTACAAAAGCTTTCTGACCATAAATATAGTGTAACGGGAAGTTCCTTATTGGAACCAATACTTCAAAAATTCTGGAATTGGTCAATTGGAAAATTCCCACTATGGTTCGCACCGAATGCAATGACATTACTTGGATTAATTTTTAGCATTGTTAGTGTGGTAATTTTAATTTACTACAGTCCAGATGCAAAATCAGAGGTAATTCTTTATTTTTATTGAATCAATATATAATGAAGGATCTCAGGCACTCATTCACTTTAGCGCTGCAGGATGTTTAGGAAACATTTGGCATGATTATTAATAATTTGATAAAAATTATTTGTAAATGTAATATTAGAAAACTTATTTTAATTTGTAGCAATTAATAGTTGCAGTAATGTATTGATATTATTGATTTATTAATTTTAATATATTTAATTTTTAAATTATAATGCCTTTCTGCACTACTTTACTACTACTTGCCTGAATCATCCAATCCAGAGCCAGTGGTACTAAACTGAAATTGAATTAATGCCAGATTTCAAATTTAGGATTAAACACTGGTATAACTGTTACTCAGGTATTACATTAACCCAAACTTCAAGATTTTACTGTAAACTAGAAATCAATCTTTGAGTAATCTTGTAAATTAATTAATAAGTACCTAAGACTATGTAGCTTGAGTGTTACTCTCACCTGAATATAGTTTGTTTTTTTCAGTTCTAAAAATATTTTTGAAATATATTATTACAATGATTTATCTAAGTTATCTTACAACATTAACTTCTATTCTACTTCTTTCTAGTCTAGTCCTAGAGTTGAATAAAGTTTATTCTGGTATTACTGTTATATTTACTTGGATTTTACTCTAGAGTTGACACAGAGTCAATTTTACTCTGATCTATTCAATATTTTGATAATTGAGTAAATTATATTGCAACTTGAAATCATATTTTAGTTTACCTCATAAGTCTAGCCTTAGTGTTTAAGAGTAATCTAAAATATTAAACATATAAAAAGTTGTGTTTTATATATAATAATTGGCTATAAACATGTTTAAGACTACATTACATACCTTACATTTACAATACAATATAATTTAATATATTAATGACAAATTTTCATATATAAAATACTACTTTTTATATGCTTCAAATAGTAGATTACTCTTATCCCTAGATTTTAACTAAATTACATAGTAATATATTCAATGACTGAAATATTACAGTAATTTTTTCTCTAGAGTAAAACCAGATTAAACTTAACACTAATACCAGAATAAACATATATGTTTACTATTGACTAACACCTGAATAAACTTTACACTAACTCAAGAGTTACTTTCATAGTTCAGTTGACACCTAAATAACATTTATCCTCAAATATTACTATAGACTTTAAATCACTCATTATTAAATATATTAATAATAAATAAATAAATAGTCGGTTTATTGAAAATAAAGCCGGAAGGCAAAATATGTACAGAGAAAATACATCAAATACATTAATTTCTGCATAGGTCGCGCCATGTGTTTTGGTTGAGTGCTGCTTTTCTGATGTCCTCAAGGGTGTGCAAAGGTAAGGCTGCTTTGATGGAGCTGAGGTACGTCAGTCGGTTGCCTTGTCCAACCTTTAAGGCTCCGGTTCCTTGC
>JAYRBW010076895.1:0-24696 GCA_036023295.1 Invenusta paracnida | reverse complement strand
TTTTATAATTTATTTGCCTAAGGGATAATACTGTTACTATCTATTCACATTATAGTAACTTAAAACCAAATATCTTCGTGTTATATGAACCAGCTCAATTTTTCGGGGCATACATTATTAGTCTTTTTATATTATTATTTAATGATGGTGCAACGCGTGTAATCTGTATTTTCAGGATCAGATGGAAACGCCAGACGTAGAATTCCGAATGAAACAGCCGGAATATCCGTTTCTGACGGAGCTGGTGCTTCCCCCAAATAGATATCTAGTGAGTGTTTGTTGAATGTGCTGTTAAATGTTCATTTAAAAAGTTTGAATGATTCCTCTAAGAATTGGTTACAGTCACTTGAATCGAAATTAAAATGAATGTAGTACTGTTTTTGTAACCACTTGTATTCCAGCTGTTGTATGACTGTTATTGTGTGGATATTATAGTTGCACAAAATAGTATAATCTACATTTTAAGCACATATTGCGAAATAAATGTTTCATAGTATAGACTTTGGTAATGGATCTTTAAATAGACACCTTACAGGTATGACGACTTTTTAATTTAAAATTAATTCAAGTCGATCAATTAAGTATAGAAGCAAACATGTTTTATTTTTAATAAGTTTTTAAAATAGTTTAGACTTTTATAACAACTATTGATTATATACTCAAAAGATAAAGTTAATATTCTAATGGCACCTTACTTTTGTAATATTTGTCATAATGTTACTTTATAATATTAGGATTCACCATCGACAAACAGAAATGACTTTATCTGATTTAGATTTAGATTTTCAATCCTTATATTTCAAAAGATTCGTCTATTAAAGAGCGTACTCTGTCTTAGAAATGTTATCTATATAGTCTAATTATGCATTTAACATTTATAATCGAATGATTCTATATTTAAAAGAAAAAATAGTGATAAGTAAAACTTTAAATTGTTGTTGAATGTTTTCCATTTGATACTGTTATCGATATAATATGTTATTTTACTTTGTTATAACTATTTGAAAATTATTTTTATTGTGAAACCAATGTTGAATATAATATATAAGGCTCCTTGAAAGTAACTGATACAACGTTTTTTCGTGTTTTAATTTTTACAAACATAAACTAATTCACATATAAGCGCATTATAGTAGACTTTTAAGCACTATTTTTAATGGGTTATTAGTATTAACATACTGTTAAATGACCTGTAATACTTGTTTCTTTCTAGTAATAAAATATGGATTATAAATAGAAACTAATTGAATTTAAATAAAAATAAAAGTCTTTTTTCATCCAAATATGTTTAATTCAAACGTTTTCGTCAAATACAATTGACTTCATCAGGAAAAAGGTACATAGAAAAATTGAAATAAAAAGGGGCGGTATTTACAAATTAATTAAATATTTTCAAAGAGAAAAATGCACCCGAATTAAAAAGATGAGTGTTAAGGCTAGGTTTGTTATGTCTAATTAAAAAGGCTTCTTTAATATTTAAATTAAAATTGTTACAGGTAGAATCAATGGCTTTGAAATTGTTTTTAGGAGAAATGCACAAATTACAAGATAAAAGATGGTTGGAAATAGTGGAATGAAAGGTATTTAAGTGTTATAAAATTCATTTTCCGAGATGACGCTTTGTTTTTCCAATATAGGAAATATCAGGATCACCCTGACAAGTAAATTTGTAAATTCTTTTTAATTCGGGTGCATTTTTCTCTTTGAAAATATTTAATTAATTTGTTTAAACTCTATTTGTAAATACCGCCACTTTTTATTTCAATTTTTATTTGCACCTTTCTCCTGATGAAGTCAATTGTATTTGACGAAAACGTTTGAATTAAATATATTTTTATGAAAAAACTTTTGACTTTTATTTTTATTTGGATTTATATATCATTCTCGATATATCAATTATTTTTTAAATAAATTAAATATAGGCAGAGCACACGCTAAGTGTAATTTCGGTTGGAGTAAATAAAGTTTACAGAAGGAAATTCTAAATTAAGTATACGCGTTTTCTATTTTAAAACTATATTTTTGAACCTATAAATCAAAGGACATACTGCAGCCATAAACACCAAATTTGTCTCAGATCAAATTTAATGATGGTATGCGCGCGCTATTAAAAAAAATTATTTTAGAATTATTTCTAAATAATTTTCAACTGGCAGCTCAGATAAAATCTTCCTATTATACCTAGAAATGATAAGATTTATAATCATATAAGTAATTTACGCCTCAATTTTAAAATAATGCAAAATTTAAAATCGTATTGCAAGAATTCAAGATGTAACTGTTACTACAGATGTAAGTGAGAACTTTTATTTTGAAAATTTGTTTCCATTCAAGCATTTCATTATATTATCTATAATTTTAATTGCATTCCGAATGCATGATGTTTCGATAAGAGTATTACACTTCTCGCTATTCTCTCTTTGAAAATAATAATCTACATTATAGATGTATAATTCCAAATTGATAAAGATACTACAGAATATGACAGTAGAATATATCGGTATAGAATATGACAGAGGTCAGTACGTCTTGACTACAGTCAACTTTATTTTTAATCACGAGTTGTAGCTAAGGGGAAATTATTCACTACGGAATATTTTTACATTCGTAATTCGCAAATATGTTTAATAAAGGTGTATTTTCTTTTCGGTGAATTTAAAAATCGAAAGTAATATTTTAACTATACATAATTTAATTATACAACTTTAACGTTTAGGTGGCTTGATCAATAGAAATATTGAAGCCTGATTCTTAAAAAAATCAGTATTAAACCACCTATTAACAGAAAACTTTAGAATTTCATATAATGTAGTATTATTACTCTATACAAGTATTTACGTAATTGATTTCCCAATAGCTAGCTATAACTACTTCAGAAAAGCATACTATAATACATACATACTAAATGGAAAGTTAGCTATAATTATCACAATCGTATTTCGATGCACACTTCGTATAATCTGCTCAGTGCATTTCTGAGAAAGAAAAATATATATGAAATTGTATTTTATAATTAGTTCTACTGAGGCTATATAGAGGGTTACACAACTGAACTTGTCAAAGTATACTGTAAGAATTATTATACAGTTTATAAAATAATTCGTCAATAACTAGAAGAATTACGTATAGATCTATTTTATCAAATATAATTGTAATCAATAGATTTACTCATAATTATTTAAATCATTATAGTGATTACTCCATAAACTAATAAATACTAGAATGCTGAAGAAATCGACTTCTTAATAACCTAAATGCCAATATTTTTTAAATTTAAAATAGTAATAAGATAGTTAATTTTTGCAATACATCAATCAAATGTCTATGTCTATATGTCACAAAAAATAAATGTAAGTTTTTAAGTCAAGAGAGCACAGGTATTCCTAGACAAATTATGTTATCTTCAACAGCGTAAAAATATAATTAACTTTTACTCTGATAATTTCTATGCAACTTAATACAATTATATTATTTAAGCGCCTGAAATTTCTTCTAAAATAAAACATTAAAATGTATTTAAGTAAAATAAATAATAATATAGACAGAGTTTATGTATACATTTAAAACCATTTTTTTAGAATTCCTAATAAAAATTAATCGAAATATTTCATGCCATCTTATGAAAATCGACGCATTCTCATGTAAAGTTTAATAAAATACAATGTTTTTCTATCGATGATAATTTTCAATATTTTTTATGTAAGATGGTACAGTAATAATAGAAACACTGTTATCTCTATACTTTTTATAGTATGACCCACCTGTAGCAGTTGTCTTGATAGGAACACCCAGGAGAATGGCCAATCTTTGGGTAGACACTTGATCGAAATAGCTGACCACAGTAGCAGCCGGCACCGGAGTAGAATCTTCTGTCACGTAGAACTTAATTATTCTGTTGGTAGCAGCAGATGTACCCGGAGCATGTTGCACAATCTTTGAAGGTAACGCATAGTAGTAAATTAGATATAAGGTATTTTTTAAAACTATAATAAAAGTTGCAATTATTATTTGTATTCCCTGAAGTCATTTCCTTTTTTTAATAATGTTCAAAATTTACGTTAAAAGAGAAAGTTAGTTTTCTTTCATCTTTTCCGATTAAAATGTTTTGTCTTAAATTCTACCAATTTCTTCGTATTAGAATTTGGTTCAACAACATTGAATAAGTGTATTTTTGATTTGTGCATATATGTATAATGCAAACTTATATTTTATATTATACTCCCCCCTTATAAATATGTATAATATTAATAAGAATACACATAATATAATATAATATAATATAATATAATATACACAATTATACAATAACAATTGATATACAAATATATATATATAGTCATATACAATTAATACTAATTTTTTCTCTATTGTCTAAAAGTATATTTTTAATAAAAACATATTTTCTTTATACACTTTTTTCAATTCGCTATATTAAAAATGTTTACCAGCTGATTAAAAGCATACCATTAGAGTTAGTTCATTAAAATAGGATATACCTATGTAACTATATCAGCAGAGGTTTTCTAAGAATAACTTTTTAACAATAACTATTATAGCCTAACTTTAAACTGTGTCAATTGAATTTAACAGTCCAAGTCAACTATAATTTTAGAATAAAAACCTTAATGAAAAAGTCTAAATATTAAATAATAAAACAGGGAAGGAAATTCTATTTTGAAATATATAATTTTCTACTACAATTAAAATATATTAGAAAATGGTAAAATGGATTTTTTTCTGAAACGTATGAAAATATTACATTAATAATGATGAACCAGTTAAAGAAATATATTAAGTTCTCAAAATCTAATAAAATTAAGACTACATGCTAAAATCATATAAATTAGAATAAAATAACAAATTACTGACAGATATTAAGAATTAGTTATTTAAAAAGTGGAATATCTGTAACAATAAGATTTTAAGTCTATAGAATATAAACAGTTCAGAATTCAACAGCTTAAACATTCAAACAATAGTTAATTTAAAAAAACAGATTATATTACTAATAAAGCTAACATACATATGTAATTAATTAATGATTGCCAAGGAAGATCACTTTAGTGTTTGTATATATAATATGTTCAAAAAATATTATTCGTTGTATTGTGATCTAAATTAAAACTATATTACATAGTAAAAGGATAGTATTTAATATATTTCGTTACCCAGGAGACTGTATAATATTGACACTCAAAAGTCTCCATTTTCCAGACAACCAATGTTGTTTCAATCAATAATTTACCTCGTAATTCAAAGACAGCTATCTAATAGTTAACACACTCCTTCACTTAACGTTAAAATTTCTGGATTCTAAATTTATTGTAATTAGAGAGCAGTTAGAGACTGCAATTATAGTAAGCTGGGGTTTCAAACTAGACTGTGAATTTAAAATTTATCCCTTAACTAAAAATATTTAAAATAATTACTAGAGTATATAGATGGAATGGTGATATATGTACACGTGATAAAAAATCTGAAATTCTAATCAAAAGATACACTTTTAAAATCACCAAAGCATACAGTTTTTGGTTAAAAGTGTATAGTTCAAAATGTTGTTTATTTATAATAAACAATTATCATTTTATTAAGTGAATAGATATACGGGCAGTTGATGTGTTACTTGAAGTGCTGTAATATCCTGATAAGCTGTCCTCTTTCGCCTTCGATTAGTAATCAGAGTACTCAGAGAAAGTTTTTTTGTTGTTCGACCTTCCGTATAAGCGGTAAGTAAACCTCGCTCCAAATGATTCAAGTAAGAATAATTTGTGATTTGGTTTTCATTATTCAAAACAATTTCTGGATGGAAAATGTTAAGCATATAGTGTTAAAATAAATAGAAATTACACTGTTAAATGCAATATTAAAGTTTTTATACAATTCGAAATATTACTATTGTCTCGAAAAGTGATTAAAAAGGTAAATATAGGTGTTATCTACTTATAATTTATCCTTGATTCTTCTAAATGAACTAAATAAAACATTTTAACCTGTGTGTTTTTTCGTAATATTTCTATGATCCTTACAATCATTTAAAATCATCGTCACTTTCTTTAGTTAGAAATGTAGTGTAAACATAACGCCCAGTCATAACAAAACATAACGTATTAATTCAAGGGGTTCCTAGTTTGTAATAATCGGTCATAAGTTTCCACAGAATATTACTGGTTACAAAGATGCAAAAAACAAATAGAACCAATAATTTAATAGGATTACGTATTTATATAAAGATATCGATAATTATCGATATCTTGAAATGTTAAAATATAGATAACAGTCCATAAATTATAATTTATGGACTGTTATCTATATTTTAACATTCATTTCAAGATTTTTTAACATGTACGACTTATAACAATTTTGTTAAATATAAGTTTTTGCACGTAACCACCTTAAGATCATTTGACATTGTGACTACTATGTGAATTGAACAATTATTAAAATACACTTAAATAAAATAACTGAAATATTGTATTTAGACGTTTACAATGTCCTATTAATGTCCTAATATATAAGACGTACTCTTTAAAATGTCGTAGAGAATTAGAATGTTAGAAAAAGCTGATATATACATTTATTTGTATGTTTTAATATATGTAAGTAGGTTTTTAAATAAGAGGTAATCGGTTCATTCAATAAAGTACAATAATAATTTAAAATATATCATGTATGAAGAATACAATCCTATTTTTAAATAACATTTAAACATTTATGAAACATACAATATGTGTATACTTACGCGTACGTGTATATAAATTCGATAGAGACAAATATAACTATACTATTATAATTATTCAAGCTTCTTGCAAATTATAATCCATATACCTATAGGAAGAAAACTTCGTTTATACATTTTAAATAATTAATCCTTTTCTACCGGAAATGGGATCAATTTGACCCCAGGTATGTTTAAAAAAAGATATTAAAGACATGAGTAATAAATCAATCCTCTTCCATGTTTACATAGGGTATTAGAAGCTATGAAAATATGTGTCACTTGCATATATTTCACTAATGGATTGACAATGAAATCAAAATCAAGGTTTAGTGGGGTCAAATTGACCCCTTTCCGGTACGAATGTAGTAAAAATGTGAAAACCTGAAAACTGATCAGCCTAGAGTTGATGGCCCATCATATATATAGTGCGAGCGATGGTAGGTACTCAATGGACAGATCAACGTCCAAGACCAGCAGCATACAGAGCCTCCAATATTGCAAAAGTTCGACCAGGACCTACAAACGCTATTCAACATCTAAAGGAAGCAGAAGATATGTTTCATTTCTTCTTACGTGAGTCAATGATAAACTATGTTACTTTGAACCCTAATATTCGTATAAATAAACTCGTCAATAATGCCAACAAATTCCATGAAAACATTAGCAACGACGTTACTACGGATTAAATATAGTTATTGTGGATCACTCATCTTGTTGGCCGTTTTAAAAAGACGTAATATTGACACATGTGAACATTGGAAGGATAACGAAAGTAATATTCATCGAGTACACCAGCTTGTTACTACATTTTTTAGAGAACGATTTGGAATGCTAGTTCGCGTTATCTGACATTCGATAATCCCACAGACCGTCACGAGTGTGCTCAAGTCGATGGAAAATATTTCAAAATGAATGAAATGTTCTTTAGTTTCTCCAGTCAAGTTTGATCGGCCTACGAACCGGACACACACTCTGCATCGATGAATGCCTGTATCCTTTTAGAAGACGCTGCAACTTCGTCCAGTACATGCCCCCGAAGCCAGCAAACTATTGGCTGAAAGTTTGGGTAATGAGCGATTGTGATTCCAAAATGATCGTAAATATTATTCCGTATGCTGGCAAAAAAGGTGACGATGTACAGAGAGGCCTAGCTCAAAATGTGGTGGTGCAGTTGAGTGCTCCCTATGCAAACCAATGGCGAAATATCACCACATACAATTACTACACATCTGTGCCTCTGATCAATAAAGCTTTGGGGAAAAAAGTACACCCTACTCGACACTCTAAAAAAGAACAGAAAGGGGATTCCCAAACGACGCAAAATAATCATCAACACTTCCAAATTCTACTTCAATGGGAAGCAAACTGTGGTATCCTACCGTCCTAAAAAGAAAAAAAAATGGTTGCACTGATTTTCACACAGCACCATGACAAAAAAATCGACGCCGACACAATAGACAAAAACCAAAGGTTACATCACCTGTTACAATTCAACCAAAGGAATTGTTGACAGTAACGACAAATCTATTGGACACTATTCTGTTCGTCGACAAACTTGTAGATGGACCATGCGCCCATTTCATTTCATCATTGATGCAGCTGCCTTTAACGCTTACCATTTTTTCCTTGCCATTCACGACGATGCACACCTTAGACAGACACTGGAGTCTCAGAAAATCCAATGGCGTAATGCTTTTCTACAGCTTTTGGCAAAACAGTTGATGGCTACCTAAATGCGCAGACGTCATGAGACATTTGTGGAAGCAGGATGGCGAGGCTGCCAACAAAATCTCCGCACCAGCTTCAAGATCTGTGGGTTTGATACTGCCGGCCCCGTTGCTGCCAATGCCAGAAGAAATTCTCTAACGAAACAACGATGCACACTATGTGGACGAGGCAAGGATCGTAAAGTTGGAACCACCTGTTCCCAATGCTTCCAACTAACCTGCATTGATTATGGATCTCTAATTTGTGATCGTCATACATAACAGACTTATACAATTGATGTATGTATATGTTAACTTCTAATATGTATGCATTTATATGAATTTATGAACATTGACATTATAGACATAAACAGTAATCACACTTGTACAACTTTCATAATAATATATTAATTTGGATCAATAAAATATATATTATACTCTGGGGTCAATTTGACCCCATTTTCGGTAGTAACGCAGTAAAAAATCATTTCCGGTAGATAAGGGTTAAATATATATAATATACCCACGAGTAGATATCAGATTTTTTTTAGGAAAAAGTTAACAAATTTAAAAATAACAGATCTAAGGTAAAATATATAATTAATTGTTTTTCGTACAGTATGAGTTACATATTTTAAAATTGCAGCAATATACCGTTATAATATAAGTATATCAGTTGTGTATAGAAAGAATCAATAGAAAGAAACTCACCTATATACACCCAATACACGCTCAGTAAGCTACTTGGGTCGATAGTCGATATAGATGCTGTGGACTGATTAAAATAACAGAAATGGAAAAAATTAATATGATGAAAAATAAAAAATAAGACTACATAACATGCAAAAGATATAAAACGCCAGTCTTACACTACTAGTTGAAATGCGATTGATTATAGTACTGGTGACCCCACTCGTTGAATACTGTGAACTTGTAACTGTGGTTTGAGAATCAGGTGTGGATGATCTTGAAAAAGGTCTTATGAATGAAGTACTTAATGTTGGAAAATGACTAGTGGATGAATGTATATCAGAAGTGCTTCTAATAGCTTCAGATGTACCAATAATAGGTCCAAAAGATGCCAAGCTAGATAGCATCGTGGCAGAAAGAGTAGATTCAGTAGATATATCAGAAATTGTTGGTGCCTCTGTACTAGATACTTCTGTAAAAGTACTAGACGATCCAGTAGAAATTATACTTGCATCAGTGACCATACTTGATGATTCCGCGGCTGTACTAGGTGATGATTCTATAACTGTACTAGAGGGTTCTGTAAACATACTTGATAATTCTTCAGTTGTACTAGATGATTCCTCAGCTGTTCTAGCTGATGATTCTGAAGATATAATATATGGTTCTGTAACAGTACTAAATAATTCATCACTCGTAGTAGATGTATCTGCAACTGTATTTGATGGCTCAGTCGTTATGCTTGAGGATATTTCAGTTGTAACAGATGGTTCAGTAACAGTACTTGATAATTCCTCAATCGTACTAGATGATTCCACAGCTAAAGAAGATGGTTCAGTAACAGTACTTGATAATTCCACACTCGTACTAGTTGATTCTACATTTGATGGTTCAGTGCCTATGCTTGAGGATTCTCCAATTGTACTAGACGGTTCTGTAAAACTACTTGATAATTCCCCAGCAGTACTAGTTGGTTCCACATTTGATGTTTCAGTGGCTATGCTTGAAGATTCCTCAGATGTAGTAGATGGTGCAGTGCCTACGCTTGACGATTCTCCAATTGTACTTGATAGTTCAGTAACAGTACTTGATAATTCCTCACTCATACTAGATGATTCCGCAGTTGTATTAGATGGTGCAGTGCCTATGCTTGAGGATTCTACAGTTGTACTAAATAATTCTACAGTGGTTTTTGATGTTTCAGTGGCTATGCTTGAAGATTCAAAAGCTGAACTAGATGGCTCCGGAACCGAACTTGATAATTCCCCACTCGTACTAGATGATTCAACAGCTGAAGTAGATGGTTCAGTAACAGTACTTGATAATTCCCCACTCGTACTAGATGATTCCGGAGCTGTATTAGATGGTGCAGTGCCTATGCTTGAGGATTCTCCAATTGTACTAGTCGGTTCTGTAAAACTACTTGATAATTCCCTAGCAGTACTAGTTGATTCCACATTTGACGTTTCAGAGCCAATGCTTGAAGATTCCACAGCTGAAGTAGATGATTCAGTAACAATACTTGATAATTCTCCACTCGTACTAGATGTATCCGCAGCTGTATTAGATGGTGCAGTGCCTATGCTTGACGATTCTCCAGTTGTACTAGATAGTTCAGTAACAGTACTTGATAATTCCCCACTCGTACTAGATGATTCCGCATTTAATATTTCAGTGCCTATGCTTGAAGATTCCTCAGTTGTACTAAATAATTCTGCAGCGGTGTTTGATGTTTCAGTGGCTATGCTTGAAGATTCAAAAGCTGAACTAGATGGCTCCGGAACAGAACTTGATAATTCCCCACTCGTACTAGATGATTCCACATTTGATGGTTGAGTACCTATGCTTGAGGATTCTCCAATTGTACTAGACGGTTCTGTAAAACTACTTGATAATTCCCCAGCAGTACTAGTTGATTCCACATTTGATGTTTCAGTGGCTATGCTTGAAGATTCCTCAGCTGCAGTAAATAGTGCATTGCCTATGCTTGACGATTCTCCAGTTGTACTTGATAGTTCAGTAACAAGACTTGATAATTCTCCACTCGTACTAGATGATTCTGCAGCTGTATTAGATGATGCAGTGCCTATGCTTGAAAATTCTCCAGTTGTACTAAATAATTCTGCAGCGGTGTTTGATGTTTCAGTGGTAATGCTTGAAGATTCAAAAGCTGAACTAGATGGCTCCGGAAAAGAACTTGATAATTCCCCACTCGTACTAGATGATACCTCAGCTGAACTAGATGGTTCAGTAACAGTACTTGACAATTCCCCACTCGTACTAGATGATTCCACAGCTGAACTAGATGGTTCAGTAATAGTACTTGATAATTCCCCACTCGTACTAGATGATTCCACATTTGATGGTTCAGTGCCTATGCTTGAAGATTCCACAGCTGAAGTAGATGGTTCAGTAACAATACTTGATAATTCCCCACTCGACCTAGATGATTCCGCATTTGATGGTTCAGTGTCTATGCTTGAAGATTCCACAGCTGAAGTAGATGATTCAGTAACAATACTTGATAATTCCCCACTCGTACTAGATGATTCCGCAGCTGTATTAGATGGTGCAGTGCCTATGCTTGAGGATTCTCCAGTTGTACTAGACGGTTCTGTAACAGTACTTGATAATTCCCCAATCGTACTAGATGATTCCGCATTTGAGAGATCAGTGCCTATGCTTGAAGATTCCACAGCTGAAGTAGATTGTTCAGTAACAATATTTGAAAATTCCCCACTCGTACTAGATGATTCCACAGCAGAAGAAGATGGTTCAGTAACAGTACTTGACAATTCCAAACTCGTACTAGATGATTCCGCAGCTGTATTAGATGGTTCAGTGCCTATGCTTGAGGATTCTCCAGTTGAACTAGATAGTTCAGTAACAGTACTTGATGAATCCTCAGCTGTACTAGATGATTTCGCAGATGTATTAGATGATTCAGTCCCTATGCTTGACGATTCTTCAGTTGTACTAGATAGTTCAGTAACAGTACTTGATGAATACTCAGCTGTACTAGATGATTTCGCAGATGTATTAGATGATTCAGTCCCTATGCTTGAGGATTCTCCAGTTCTACTAGATGTTTCCACATTTGATGATTCAGTGCCTATGCTTGAATATTCCGTAGCTGTACTAAATGGTTCTGTAACACCACTTGATAATTCCCCAGCCGTACTAGATGATTCTGATGTTGTATTGAATGATTCAGTAAAAGTACTAGATGATTCCGCAGCTGTATTAGATGGTGCAGTATCTATGCTTGAGGATTCCGCAGCTGTATTCGATGTTTCAGTACTTGCTTCAGTGGTGTTGACTTGTGTTTGGAATTTGTATGTGGATGAAAAAGATTCCGTAGCTGAAGCTTTTTCTCGTAAAGTAGAACTTTTCTCATTTTGAAATATCTTAAAATAAAAAAAAGTGTGATAAATATATTGTGATTTGAATGGGTCACCAGCAAGCTGTTTTGCCTCAAAGTTTGCGCCTTTGTGTGTTTGCAGTTTTGAATATTTAAATTAATAAATTATAGACATTGCAAAAATTTGATTAAAATTAAATTTAACCTTGTATTTAAAAAATAGCAATAGCAATATTAGGTCACTTGTATATCTGCATTTAGAATATTAATTGAAGCATAAACCATTCTAAATATGAATATATAATTGTGTTATTATGAACAAAAAAATGTGTATCCTTGTAAATGTCTAATTAAGCAATTATAAACCTACATTAGCAGGCTTGCATTTATTGTTTAAATTAATTTTGTAAAATATAATAAAAAGCTATTAATGTGATATATTCTGTAGAATGTTTACATTTAAGTTTTTTATATTATTATGTTTTAAAATATAGTCATGTGCTTATTGAAGACGACTTGTTACAAATTTCTAAAAATATGAAGTCTAATGCAAATTTAATACATATTAAAAAATATATCCACTTAATGTTGATTTTTTAAAACTGCAAAATAAATCTATTTTTTAAATATTAAGTGAAATAAGAACATTGATTTAAGTACTTAGAATGAGTAAAATATAATATTTAGTATTCGCTAATAGTGTTTTTTAGGATACGTTTCTATATCTAATAATGATATTCTTATACAGAATACTATGAATTAATAATACATAACACAAACAAAATCAAACTAGAAATGTTGATTTAATGAATAGATCAACAAATAAAATTATTACATTTTAGTATTTATCGATCAATTAGTATTTCTCTTTAAATTAAATTAAACATAATTCCAATTTAAATTAAATAATAGTAGATTAAATACTCTATAGTTAATAGAAATTAATCATATATTCATATTAATGTATACAAAGAAAAATATATATATGCTCTAGTTATTCACAATATTAAAAAATTATGTATTTAAACCTTTATAAATAGGTAACATAGTTAAACAAGTTCTTTCAAAAGGACAATAAATTAATATCAATTTATTATAGTGTAATAATTTATATTGCATAAAATAGTTTAATTGAAATTCTTGTAATAACAAAATATCAATATATGACCCAATGTAGGTGAAAAATGATAATAATTCAAAATACTGTAAATTCAATAAATACGGAAAGTATGAAAAATACAACATTTATATTTTTCGAATATAATGTTGGTAGAAGCATTATAATTTATCCAGCCAAGAGACCGCTTTCAACTCATATATGGATGTTTATACATGAATACTATAAAGTTATACTCATTGTTTACAAAATAATATACATATCGAAATACGTACAAATATCCTACTAATGTCTTAATCATGAAATTTACAAGAAATTTGTAAATTTTATGATGACATGAAATCTCGGTTTTCCTATGTACAATTATTGCTACCAAGACATACAGTTAATGAGGATCTTATATGTATCTATCAATAAAGGTATATATTTAAATATAGACGCTAATGATAAATAAAATAAATATTCAGAACGCTAGAACATATTAATTTCATATGTAATCATATATAAAAAAAAACTATAATAGCTTTGTATAATACAGGTCGATGTGTCTCATACTTTGAACTATGTAAGTAAACATGTAAAAGTTTGAAACATATTTAAATGTAAATCCAAAGTTTATACTTAATAGATAATAATGTATCCAAAACAGATAATGCAATACAAAATTTATTTATAACTTTTTATTAATTAGTTACAAACAAAAAAAACTGAAAAGTTTGAGCTCCCCTTCTGTTGAGGTATGTGCGCATTTCATACGTTTTTTTTGTATTAATTCATGGACATTTTTATCAATGCAGTATTCTGCTTTATATCACTAATCACCATATATTAAATTTTTGATCTGTTATATGACTACCAATTTATTACAGATAGAATAAATATTCCAGAATCTTTAGTAAGCCTGTTCATTATTGAAATATCATTATAATGTATATAATGCAAAATAATGCAATATATTGCTGTATAGATGCATTACACCTTCAATATATTTAACGACAGTATTGATTTTATCAAAATGTAGGTACTAAATTTTCCATTTTCCATTTTTATATTTTAATTATCTACATAATTTTACACATGTTTACTTCTTAGTTCAAATGTTTAGACAAAACAGTCTGTTATCTCGAATAATATTAAAATTTAGTTTCTCTATTTTGATCACTCGATATAACTACGCATTTTAAAATTCGATCTTCATAATACTATAT
The DNA here is from genome assembly GCA_036023295.1 of Invenusta paracnida. NCBI lineage: Eukaryota > Metazoa > Platyhelminthes > Proseriata > Coelogynoporidae > Invenusta > Invenusta paracnida. The sequence goes on along the minus strand of JAYRBW010076895.1, from coordinate 9,896 downwards.
AAAAACATATTGGAAGTTTCTTAAATAACAAAATAAATACATATAAATGTACCTATATAAATTGATATTAAATAAATAAATTTAAAGCTCAGAATAGACTGTAGCAAAAAGTAATTAACAATCACGAACTATTGTGAATAAAAAATAAACATTAAAAGCAAATAAAAATATATCAAAATATTGTTAAACAAAGAATGAATTATAATATAAAATTAAACATTAATAAAAGATTAAATCCCTTTTTACAACGCAATAATTAAAATACTAGAAAAATAAATTAGAAAGAGTGAAATCAATAAGAGAAAAATACACTAATACAAAAATAAATATAATAAACAAACTCCTATTAGATATAGTATTATCCATTTCCATAAAATCTGTGAAAATTATAAATGAAGAATATTTTACACAAAAACTATTTTATCGAGAACATTAGTTTTTCATTTTTACGAAGTTTTATATATAATAATATATGCTAATTTTATTTAATTAAAAAAATAAACATATAAAATGTATATAATTCAAATTACATAGATATATATGGGTATATTATAAATATGTAAGAAGATGTTAAAGTAATGAATAAATTTATTTTATCGGGTTATATTATAGCATTTACTTTTACTAGTTCCTTAGATTAATTAATATTAAAACTTTAACAGTTCAGACGACATATTAAGAAAAGACTTTCACAGAATATTCAGGTGTTATATCTAGAAATAGTAATTCCTACAACAATACAAATATTCTAATAGGTGTAGTATAATAGCACAAAATATATTTTACAACTATATACTAAAAATAAAAATTATGATACATTATCTTGATTTTTAGTATTTTTTATTCAATGGTTATGCTTAACAAATTTATGTTATGCCTATATTAAATGTACATGTCTTATTTAATTACTGATCAAACATTATGTCCTTTACTAAAAAAATATTCCAAATAAATTTATACAAGTATGTATTTAATACAAATGTCATATATTAAAAGAATAAATCATGTAACATTTAAATAAATTATTTAATTTCAAACATAACAGATTATATTTACATATCTTGTTTTAATTTGTATTTTTAATTGCTATGTTTTGTTAAAATTTAAATGCACATTTGATTACTAAATTTAATTAATCCAAACGCAAATTAAATTATTTAATTTCGTTCTCTGTAAGCATTACCATTAAAATTACAAAACGGTTAAATTAATTAATGTACCCAATCAGTAAAAATACGTTTATACAATAAGTTCAGTTTTATAAATGTTCTATAAAAAACATATGCTTATGATAATTTTACAAAACATTGTTGTAATTAGATAAATAAATATCTAATATGTGTATTTTTATGGCTACATTACAATAAAGGCTATATCGAACACTAAAGATTAATGTGAAACTAGATCATGTCACAATATAATATCTGGATTTAACAATTTATTATAATCATTGTGAATTTTTCTAATTTATGACATTTTTACATGAACTTCCGTGAAAAATGTCCTAAATGATATACAGGTTTGAACTATTCAGTCAAATCTAGACAATATATTGAATGATGATCAAAGAAAATAGGTGTGATACTAAGACATATACATATATATATTGTTGCAGAGTAGCTACGGGTTCATATGTAGATAACTGGTAAATAGCAAATGTAAGTTAAATGTTGGCCCAAATCAGATATAGATTTGGTGAATATACGTGACATAAATATACATAAAATTATAATTAACAAATATACGACGTATAAAATAGGTATTCAGCAAACAACTAACTAAAGGAAACGGAAGCAAATTGTTATGAAAATTACAAACAATGTATTGATAACTGAAGAAGACATGGGTAAAAAAAACATTAAATAAACAAACGCCTAAACATACCACTCGGAGTAAAATCACCTGTAAACGTAAGGTAAGAGCAAAGTTGATTGGTTAGATATGATAATTATATAGCGTCACATATTTTGAATAATCCACAGTTATTCGGGAATGACATTAAGTTATTAAAAGACACATCATGAGTGATATACCATACCAAATTCTTTAGTGGTTTTGAGCATTAAATAAATCTTTGTTAAAGATAATATCTTAAAAGATTTTAATCGTATTTTGTATATCATTAATATAGTTATTCAAGATGACCAAACTGAAAATATTTTAAAATGAATTATTTGGAATCAAATTCAAACGATATACAGCAATATAAGTTTGATTTATCATTATAAAAATAATATATCATATATCATTAGAAGATAAAGATACATAATTATTTTTGCGAAATATTACAATGTATGAATGACTACAAAATATTATGCTTTCGTCTAGATGACGACAGATGTCATATATATAATTGTTTCAATTTTTAATTAAAAGTCATAACAAATACAATTTTGTAATTAAAAATATAAATGCGCAAATAATTAATGTTATTATTTATATATATATTATATACTATTACATTTCAGAAATAAAATTATAAAATTAACAAATAAGGTTCAAAAACAAAGTGAAATTAATTAGGATTATATGACACCACAAAAAATTAGATACAAGAGTGAAATAATATGATAATATATGAAAGTAGTATATCTCCAAAACCCAATAAATATTATAATTGGTGTGCGTATGAAAGTAGATATGCAAGTACCAATTTAAGAGAATTTGGAAAAAATTTAATATAACATGTTCAGTTAGATTTTTATTTGCAAAGCTTTGAAGCATTGAACAGCCAACTGGTACCAATAAAAGCTAACAATAGAATATAATTATTAACATATTATGAGTGAAGGTGTAAGATTTTTTTAAATGACAATTAAGAAAAATATGATTTATATAAACAAAACTCCTTCAATGAAATAATGTAAACAACCAACCGTTGTAGATTCTAATGTCGACGTAGTCACCGAATTTGTTGATGAAACGTTATACTGTAAAAATAAAAAATATATATGTATATTGCTCAAGTTAAATTACAAGTAATACTAATGAAGGATAATTCATAATTCATATAACATATAAAAAATACAGTTTCAAAAATTAAAAATATTAAACTAACCGTAGTAGGTGTGGTATCATTAGAAATATATGTCTCAGTTGTTGATTGAGCCTGTAAAATGAAATATAACATGAAGAAAGTTTATATTTGCGTAATAGCAAGTACGAAAATTTAACTAAACACAAGTTTTCTCGATGTTTCAAGTGAGAAGCGCATTCTGTCAATATATGTTTAATTGAAATAAGTATTGCACAAATAAACGTTGTATAAACTATGTATTACGTTAATTAATACATTAATACGTTAATTAAAGAAGAATTTAAAATTAAAATATGAAGTAAATAAAAAAAATTATTGAAAACTTAAAAAATACAATTTTAAAGAATAAAAATGTTAATCTAACCGTTATAGGTGTGGTATCATCAGAAATATATGTCTCGGTTGTTGATTGAGCCTGCAAAATGGAGAAAAAAATGGAAAATTATGTTTGTATATTAGACAAGCACGAAAATTTAACTAAACACAAATTTCCACAGTGTTTCATACAAAAAAGGCATACTTATATATAACGCAAACAATATATTTTAAATTGAAATAAGTATTGCACAAAAAAACTTTGTAAAATATGTATTATGTTAATTGAAGTTGTTTAAAATTTAAATATTAAGTAAATTTAAAAATTTAATAGAAAGCAGATATATTAATTTAAAAAAATGTTCATCAAGCATGCGTCAAGGTATACTTAAAGTAGATTTTTATACTAAATTCTAACAATTAATTTGTTATTTCCTATCACATATAGTTTAAAAGATGAGAATGTTCTTTGTTTTAGCTTATAATGTCATATATTGACCGATAAAATTTACAAATTTCCCTTTATTATGGTAACATGTAGTAATAAAGGTAATGTTATGGAGTTTTCAATGAAGAACATACGTAAAATAGTCTACCCTAATTTCGTTTGGGCAATGAGACATTTATCTCACAGTGACAACCTGCTAATTCTAGTGTCACTTGTAGATGAGATTGAAACATAAAATAATGATAGTAACTGTAGCGATGGTGCTATTTTAAAAACTTTACAGGGCTCTCCGGTGAACAGAATATCCCACTTGTAGATTCACAGAATGTTATTTTGCCTACTCTTCATATAAAGTTTGGATTAATGAAGCAATTCATTGAATCATTGAAGATATTATTACTAATTATAATGACTTTAGACATCACAAATGTTCTCAAGTTGAAATAAATTACCTCTTAAGATACCTATTTCTGTTCACGAATAAATCAAAGTTGTTGACATAATGATTAAGGGAAAGTGTGATAAAGGATGATGTTGGTATAACTACTTTTCGAATCAGAAATCAGATGCTGACACCTCATTTCTCCGTCGATAGTTCACTTTGCATTTACAATAATATTGCTGAAGCTTTCAAATGTTTATCTAAATATTATGTTCCTGCAGAATGAAGTTTGTATATAAATTCATCAAAACAAAGTCAGAAAACTGTCATTTTTCAAAAAGAAAGATTGGTAAACGCTTTCCATTCCTAATGCACACTCAGCTCATCTTACTGAATCATATAAGAACATAGATGTTTTTCTTAATACAATTGACCGCGAGAAATACTCATGTAAGATATGTTGAAATTTAAAAGTGATCGCATGTTAATGGAAATGTAGTTATGAATTACAATAGTATTGTTTGCTGTGTCTCAAGGACAGTCGAGTAACTTGCATGCATTATGGGCATTCGGAATGGCCGCCAAAACTGTTATGTCAACCAGGACTCTCCAGTGTACTGAATATCGAACGTGTAGATATACAGAAGTTTATTTTGTCTCATTTCCCTATAAAGCTTGGATTAATGAATCAGTTCATTAAATTATTGTCAAAGATAAACTACAGAAGATTTGAGTATATTACTGAAGTTTCTCAAAATTATATAAGTAAAGTAAAAAGAACTTTGTTGGACCTCTGATAAAAGAACCTCACACTTCCAAGACATGACCTTCAAAACGATACTGAATAAGTTGAAACTGCTCAAATGAATGCTTTTGGTTGAGTTTAGGGGAATTTCCTCTGGAACAATAAGTCAAGAGACTACAAAGATTGTGTCAAGAATCTCCTGAGCCGTTAATTTACAATAAGTTGTTGTATATCACTGAAAGTCCGTTTTATGGACTTACATTTGAATTTCTTCACAGGTAATCTTAGAACAGTATCTGATGAGCAAGGTTAACTTCTCTAGTATATTAGTTCTATAGGGAAACGCTATCAAGGCTTAACTGAAATAATACTATCTGGAAAACAACGACTGGATGCTATACCATAATGAACTTAAAAAATTCACCATTGCAAACCTAAATTAAAATATTTCTGATTGTGGCAATGATATTATGCATTCTTCATTCTATGTTTACTTTGTATTGGTGTGTAAATACTGAATTATTCTGGATTACTCCATATTTATAAAAATGCAATGTCTTATATTAACATATTTGATTTATCATATATGTATATCATATAGACAGTGTTAGTGTGTATATAAATTTACTAAGGCGTGCTTTGTAAAAATAGACTAGAAATTTGAAATCAGCATTAAACATTGATATAACAAAGTTTTCATTCATTTATGATTATTAAAATACAGTAATTTTTATCAATTATAAGATAAAGAAAGCTATATATATACAAGAATACTGTTAAATATAGAAAGATAGAAATATTTACCTTGGTGTAGAAAACAAACAAACCTAAAAATGAAATAATGATTAGAATTGAGTTGAGTTGAGCACAGCAAGAGAGAAGTTTATATATTAAAAAATGAAATAATCGAGCTTACCTGATAGGATAGTGACTAATATCAAATGTGAGTCAAATGCCATTACTGTTGATCTCTACATGCCTAAAATGTTAAATGAGAGAAAAAGCAAGTAATATTGTGCACCACAGAAAGACTGTAAGAATGAAGTCTTACAAAGTAAATAAGTAAACACTTTTTGCAGAAATATATATATATAAACAAGAAGAATATTTAAAGGAATTAAATAAGCAAGTAGAATTTATAAGAAATTTATATATTAATACAATTACATTATGTTATACTTATTAATTCACAATTACATATCTTTTAATATAATTATTTTGAAAAATCATTGAATAATTGTATTGAAAGATAAAAACAATAATAAATATAAAATGCTTAAATTTAATAAAAACACTAATAATCTATTGCATCAATTTATAGTTAAAAGACAACAAGAATGTATATTCTTATTGTATAAACAGAATGCACTGCTCTATTATATGCAGGTTGTAAGGGAGCGATTTGATCAACTGTTTCCTGGATGCTGAATAGGATGACATAGACCATTAAACTGACCTGTTAGGATTCCAGATTTAATGCCAATGGACTATTCTGTCTAGAAAATTGTAAGGGCCTTGGTATACAGTCATAGAATTGAGAATACCAATCTACTGAAAGAATTGATTACAGAGGCTTTTACAAGTTTGATGCATATTTCTGCAATTGGATATGCTCTTTTCTCTGGGAAAGAATTCAATAGTGTGCTTCAGCTGAAGGTGGGCACTTTGAAAACTATAGACAATAAATTTATAATTGTTGGCATTTGTAACTCTATTGTTTTTTTATAAATACATGATTTCTATATTTAAATCTATTGAAAATTATTGATAAATTATTATAAATAAATTTATAAAAGTTGGCATTTGTAATTATATTATTAAAAATATATATATATGGTTTGGTTCATTAGTTACTTCAATAACACCCAGAATTGTTAATTCTTTTTATTATGTATTAATTTTAGAGATTATTTTCATTGTAATGATATCCTTTACTATTAATAATATATTTATAGAATATATTTTTTATTTATTCAATCTAAATATAATATCTAATGGAATCTATGACTATAAAATAAACAATTATTACAAAATAGAAGATATAATTTATATTTTAATGTAGTGCTGAACAGCTAGCTCAATGTATAGAATACTGATTAAATATATTAATATTTGTGAAAAATTATATTAAAATAAAGGTAAAAATAAATTAATAGCTTAATCAAAAGATAGATTCATATTAAAAGATATACAAATTAAAAGAGAACAAAATAATATCAATAATTTATATAAGTTTTTAAAAACTTTAATAATATAAAACAAAGTAGAAATTAATATATATGCTGTGCAGTGCAATCTTCCAATTTGCATGATTTTAAAATTGTTCAGTGCAATCTTTAAATAAGTTAATTTTTTTATTGAATAATATAAAAATAAAAAATGTTCTTATAATTCTATAAAGATATAGTAAATGTAATATTTTAAGAAAGAGCTTCTCATTTTGATAATGTTTCATATAAATAATAAAGGATTGTCAAAAAGATTGACCTACATTATCTTAAAATAGGTTAATATATTTTGTTATTGAATGATATTAAAATTAAAAATGTTCTTATAATTTTATAAAGATAGAGAAAATGCAATATTTCATTTTAAGAATGTGTTTCTCATTTTTATGAAACCTTATATATATATAATGAAACATTGGAAGATTGTGCAGCACAATTTTAAAAATTGTGCTGCATATTTTAAAACTGTTTCAGAGGTAAATAATATTTTAAGAATGCACAGCACAATTTATAAATGGTTGTGCATTTTATAAATTAGAAGATTATGCAAATTGGAATATTGAGCACAATATATATATATATATATATAATAAGATTTCTGTATAGAATAAACTTCTATGCAGGCGCATATCCAGGGGGGGGGGGTCACAGGGGTTATGAACATCAGGGTTTTGACAGAAATTTCCTATTAAGTTGGTTATTCAAGAAAAACCTACTGTTTGTTGTATTATAACTAATTAACATCAGTTTCTTTTACAAACAAAATATAGTGTATGTTATGATAATATACTATAGTATGGCTATCAACAGATTTGTTTATACATATTTAATTATTTAATGCAAGGAATGTCCAAATGCTATTTATATGCACTGCTCCTCTCATGTTTTAAATCTGACTTTAAGTAAGTCTTCCACTCTTCTTGAAATTAAAGCTACCATGACTACTATTTGTAATGTCTGATTTTATTTTAAATATTCAGCTCAACAGTTATACACAAATTAAAATATATAGTAGAAGAATTGGTCCATAAAAGTAGACACAGTAATGTGAAGTAATATTATGAAACTTGGTTAGTTGAAAGACATGACTCTATCAATGTTTTCTTTTACTTTACCACTCTTAACTGAAAGTTTTCAATAAAGCCAATGAGCATGCTATTGCTAATGCCATGACTGTATCAAGCTTTTTCATATATTCTCTCATTCTTCAAATAACACTTTGCCTTACAAACCAAATTTCTAAATACCTAAAAAGATCTTGATTCTCTGTGTTGAGATGAATTAAAAAAATATTAACATTATGATGTTGAGCAGTTGGCAAGGAGACAATGAGGAACAGGTATCTAATGCCATTTATAATGAAACTAAAAAACTATATAGGAAGGTAGAAGACAATAATGAGTTGGAAATACCAAAATCATGGCTTACTGGTTGTCAACAGCATCAAAACAATGTCCTGGATATAATAACCAAGCAAAATTTCAAGCTGGCTGTCTCATATTTCCTGCTTGATATTCCTTATATCCAAACTTTGAGCCAGATGTAATCACCATGCCAAATTGGCTATGTCAATGTATTTACTTTTGTTATTAAAGTACATATATGTATATTAGAATTGACTTCAATACCATTTTTAAATCTTTCAATCTGTATTGAAATTTGTTAAAAAGATGGCATTGCCAGCTAGGAGTCAGAGTTTATTCATTTGCAAGGTAGATAGATATGCAGCAAAATAGGTTGATGACTGTTCATGCTGCACTGTTATAGTGTAATAGCTCTTTGTACCCCAATATTAACATCCTTCTTTGTATATTTGGAAGTATACTAGTATTAAATGCCACAACAGAACAGCTCTTTAGTGGCCTCTGATTGTTAAAGATATATTTGTGCTCGATAATGGGTAAGACAAGTCTCACATGCCTTGCCATGATGGCAATATATAAAGATATTTATCTGAATTATAACAATATTATTGATTCTTTTATATACCAATATAATACTTGTTTAACATTTTTATAAATGGCATTATAATAATTGGAACATAATATTTATAATAGGTACTGTAGCTACCTACTTTACTTGCCTTTATATACATAATAATATTTGTTAGTTTATTATGGTTAAATATACCATGTATTGTTCATTGCATTATAGTGATTATTTTTTATATATACCACATGAATACTGAAAATATATATATATATTTGTTTATATAAATAGGTTGTTAATTAATATGTTTCAATATTAATATGTCTATCATTTATAAATACATTATGTTTGTAATTTGTTAGAAGTATTTAAATACTTTGTTGGAAAAGTTTCATAATTTTTCATTGACCCTCCCATTGCAAAATCTTAGCTATGTGCCTCCCTGAAAACGCAGCATGCAAACCGAATGCTATCCGAATTCTAGAAGGCGGTACAGCTACTATTAAAAAAAATCGTTATAAGCATACTGAAACAATGTGCAATATACTAGAATAAATTACAAACAACATGTTAACATTTAAATAATTAAATATTACAATTAAAAAAAATCGATTTTAGGGCAGCAGCTGCAGTTACTTTGGAATAAAAGCGACTGCTGCATATACTTCGAAATTGAGGTGGCATCCAAACAAGCTTTGGATTAAAGTGAAATGCCTACATGATTACCTATGTTTATTGATTTGAATGTATGTTAGTGATATGACCATTACCATTATTAGTAATCTTTTATATAACATATTTGTAGTAATTTC
>JAYRBW010076884.1:0-24702 GCA_036023295.1 Invenusta paracnida | reverse complement strand
TTACTTCATGTGTTTCATGCAGCAGCACCCCCTCCCCCCAATTCTTTTCTCTTTTGCCCCAAAAACCTCCAGGTTGTCCGATTATACTCTTCGAAATCAGAATTTCTCGCATGGCAGAATGGATTGTTTGTGATAAATTGGGAAGTGTCAGCTTCAGTTTACCGCATGGTTTGATAACCGGGGACTACGATCCCTCTTCTCTTCCCGCGTGCGTCACTTTCTCCCAGCTTTTCTTCTTGATTATCGTGAATTTCCCACCGAATAACAACAACAATTTATTATATACACACGGGAATGTAAGCCAGCAAGAGGAAAATGGAAATATTCGCGAGAGTTGACTTCATGTTTTCCCCTGTTTTGTTGCATGCGTGTGTGCGGCCAAGCGTCTGTGTTCGCGTGTTCTGTCCACCTTATATACACACATACTTTGCAAGAGGTGGAAGGAAAGCAAATCTTGTTTTATACGAATTAGAATATATTTTTTTCATTATTAAATGAACACATGATTTTCTAGTATTATATACCAGGTTATTGTGTAAACTTATTTTGAAATCAAATTATTAGCTATCTACATGTTTTTACAGTTTTATTTTTGTAAGTAAAAAAGGGGATTTTAATTGAGTTCTGCGAAGCTATTAAAATTGAATTTGTATCCGTTTTAATTTAAATCGAAATTAGTATTACAGACTACATTTTCACTTTCTTTTTACTTTTTTTACTAAATGCTATTGTTTTTATGCGATACCTCAGATACGATTTAACTAAATATTCCTTTTAATGCTCAGCTACCAAAATCCGAATAAAACAGAGCTCTCTATTTTTACACAAATAAATAACCAATCGAATATTATATATCATGCAGAAGATTCACCAATTTAATTACATATTATATTAAATAACGTGCCTTGTAAGAAAGTTAAAAAGAGATAGGCAAAACTATTACTCATTTCATTTTATACGTAAGATATAAGACGAAGCTTCCAGGCGAAAGTTGTATCATTTTATGACTCTTTAGTTGTATGTATATAATTACTCGTATTTATTAAGAAAGCGAAAATGTTGGAGTTTATTCATACTTCTTAGGGGTGCAAGCAAGACCTATAATACATAATCAAAATTGATTTGATCAATGATAAATTTGATTTGTGTCTTTATAGTATATATATGCGTGAATATATCAAAATTTGTGAACGAGAATTTTGTTTGTATTTTATGGAATTTTATTAGCCAGGCGTGTGACATATTTGTTGCAATGCAATATACCGACCTATATCAATTGATTTTTAAAATATTGAAATATTGATCAATTTAAAACGGAACTAATGGAAGAGTTATTTATTCATTAAAATAATTAAATACATTAAATACATTTAAGATTTTGAATGTTAAGTTAAGCAATCAACAGAAATATCTAAATAAAATAATTAACTAATTTATATTTAAATTCGAACATGTTTTATATTTGTTTTTATATATGTTTTAGAATATGTACCTATATATCTTTATATGCAGATAGATTGTTTATCTTGAATTTGTCATATAATACATATTTTTCGATATATCTACGACAAATATGGATAATGAAACTCGAGAGAAATTCATTTTATTATGTCATTATATAAATATTTTTTGGAGCTGTCGAAACTTACCATTTTATTGTTAAGGTCGTGAAAGTGGACTTGGCAGACTTTATCGGCGGAATCTTCTGTTTCAAATGTCACAAATCCGAACCCTGAAAGAAGAACAAATAAAATAAATGTGTTCATTTTTTTACTTAAAAATTTCAAAATTAAGTAAAATTTTCTTTTAAAATAAGGGGGAGATGATTACGCTAATTTTAATAGAAGTGAAAACTGAACAGCCCCAACGTATAAACTGTCACAATAAATATATCGCGTTATAGTTCAGTAAGCATTTCACTTACTCAAATTGGTCAAATTTTATGGCATTTCATGCGAATATTTGCAAACGACCGTAATTAGGAAATGTCTTAAATTCCCAGTTGCAGAAGAGGCAGCTCTTATTTATGATTCCTTCTTGTTGACTCCTTTTGTTCTGTCTTCAGCTTTTCTTTCGATAATAATTATCATCACAAGTACAGTCAGGTGATAACAGGGCGCATGTTTCGAAAACATGTATTTGTGCATTATAATTCGTATAATCATTATTTTGTTTGAAATGTAGAAAAAACCATACATTCTTCATCTAAGCAAAGGACCTATACTAATGGACAGCCCTATTTCTTTCGCTAAAAGAACGGTCTTCAGGGGCTAAAAGATGGGACTTTGATATTAGCTGCTGACTGCTAGGTGACTATCAAAGTATCATACAGACGCTATATAATTATGGGAATAAAACGCTGACGGCACGGAATTAGTGTTGATACAGAATGCCTTTGATGCTGTGAAAGACTTCACAATATATATCTTCTCAAACTAACGATTCATTTTGCTTCCACATGCATGCATTGAGACTACAAAAGAATTATAGACATGTCGATGAACATTAACTTCTTTCATGTATACTGTATAGTGTATTATTAATAATTTATTTATATATTTTCGAGGCACATTACATTAATTTATACCCCTTTTCATCTACACATACGAGTATGTACATGTTTATTAAATATACGTTCAGATAGAATATATAAACATATAATACTCCAATGTTTATGATACATTGAAGGAAGTAGTGCTCTGTTCAGCAGCACTATATTTTAATCAAATATTTCGCTATTCATTGTATGTAAACATAAAACATCTTACAAATGTATACATAATAATCATAGCATAATATATTATTGGGGCAAAAAGTCTATCAATTTTCTATCAGTTAAATACAATATTTAGTACACTGAATAGTCACTGATTGAAGTTTGTATTAACATTGTAAAAACCTTTAATGTAGTTCAATTAAAATGTGTATTTTATTTCATTCTGACCTTGTTAGCAACTGGGGCCAATTTGAATTGTACCAATTACCAATTACTAATAAGTAACACAAACAACTCTAATTTTAAATAACTTGACAATATGGTTTTTAAATTCATTTAAAACTTGATCTATACCTGTAAAATTTATACACAAATTTATCTTGTATAAAAGATTGAAGTATTCGTAGCCACATTGAATACATTCAGGCGTATGACGATACTAGTGGATACTATGACCATTTCCTGCTTCCTATATATCAGCAATCAAATGCACTGACCACACTTGGACATAATATATATGTATATAATCCGCCCATGTACAAGGCGATGTAATATCAATTTCGCGAAGGTATCTGTAACAGACAAACATTTAATGATGTGAGAAGTGAGAGCTTGGCAAAAATTAAAACACTGGGATTTCGGATTGATTTGATGTATTGAAGTGAAAATCATACTACAGACTTCTCCATTAGGGGCCAGCTCGGCCACAAAGCATCTTAAACCCACGGCTGACTGATTGGGAGAAATATTATAAAGATTCACCGACAAAATCTGAAGAGATCTGGTGAGTATATATATATATACATACGTACATGGGTTTGTATCGCCGCATGAAGATGAAGTAAGCTTAGGGGAGCAACTCACTTGGGAGATATTTTAAAGGAATTCTACGCGAGCCTTTGCCAGGGAGAGAAACGACAATGTTAGCATACCTACTCACTATTCTTATGGATGCCGAACACGCAAACTTTTTCAGGAAACAACAACAACAACAATATTTGAGGAAGGCTTTCATTCAGTTGGGCTATGAGTTATTAAGCCGTGAAAAGTTATATACACCAAAGATATTGCGAGAATTAAAAGGAGGTGAGCAGGAAGGGGGGGGGTGGGGTGGTGGGAGAGATAAAGGGCTAGATATTATAATACCAAAAGAGATATTCGACCGAAAAGGGAAAGTAAAACATGAAGTGAAGAAAACAATTTAGAAATGGCAGTATTTGACGCTGCCTGGAGGTCAAATCAGACATTGCATCAGTCATATGAAGTCAGCTAATGTTTACCAATGAATATATTAATTCCAAAACTAAGTTCACATGCACGTGTACTTCCTTCCTCCCTACAGCTGACACTATATGCTTGATCCATCCTCTTCTGCTTATAATTTATTCCCACATCGGAGATTAGCTAAGGTTCAAATCCACCAAGGTTATGTCCACATTCAGACTCAGTTCCTATATGCATATATATATATATATATATACTGCGTACATAAAATTTTATGTGTAATGTAAGTATATAATTTATGTATTTAAGTTTAAAACTTCCCAACCTGCAGTTTGAGAACTTAATTTGAATGGGATGAAAATTTCAGGCTGAAATTAAAGCTAACTAACAATTTTTCGATATACAATACGAATAATCGAACGACAAAATTGAATTAAATAGATTGTTACCTACAATTAACTTAATAATATGATCAAATATAAAAATATATTATAAGTGTTTCCGATTTATCTTATATATAGACAAATAAATAAGGCTGAATGTCTAACTTCATCTTCCTATAAATCAATCAGAATTGTTCTATATACGCGAATTTGCAAGGATAACTTCTCATGAAATATCGAATTCACAAAGAAAATAAAAAACGTAAGCCGGTCATATATATATTGAAAAGGTTTGCTTTTAGGCTGAAAAATCTAACATAATCTGTTTCAACAGTTTTGAAATAATTGATTACTTGTAGTGTATTTCAAACTATTTCTTATAACCGATTTCATTTTATATTTATGTCGAAAGATGCTCATATCTTTTTGTTATGTAGTATATTTTCAAGTCGACAGGAAAATTTATCTAGATTAGTCAGAAGATAAATTTATGAGAGACTGAACTGAATCATAGCTTACCATCGGCAGTAGCTGTGCCATGCGTCTTCCGTTTTATAGAAAGCAGTCAGATATAAAATTATTATTGAAATTGAAATAAAAAAACGAATTAAATAATGTTAAATTTCGTGTTTTTTGTAACGATGATTTAAAATAATCTATTCACATTTTCGTCTACAAGTGAACATACAGTCTGTTACTATAAGTGAAATAGTTTATTAGAATGTTTCCCATTGATAAAGTTTATCACGTCTTTTATCGGTAAATAAATTCTTTTAAGGTCTATAGTGACTCTCGTGATGAAAATAGGAGAAGAACATATTCTATGTAATTGTGAAAAAGTCTAAGAACGTTCCAAAATTCTGCGGAATGACATCTTGCTGCAAATTTGACCAATTTTTCTCAATAATGTAAAAACATCGCAATAATAATTTATTCTATTAGCGGTCATAACGGAAATATTTGTTTGGAAGCCAATTTCTTTGCATCTGTCAGACCTCCTTAGGTCTCTCTTTATTCAATTTTCTTTGATGCATGCGAGCGATGTGCTTATTACCAGAAATTGGTGCATTGTTATCCAGTTTTCTTCTAGAAATTCATGTGGGTTATAAATATTTGTGGCAAACAGGAAAAAAAGCAAAACAAATGTAGATATCAGAAAAATGTTAAGATTTTATATATATTCTTCCTTTTCAAATGTTTATATAATTTATCAACGCTTTTAAAGTTAATAAGAAAAGTAGAAACCAAAACAATATTGCAATTTATTAGACATTCTCTTTTAAAATTACACACATTTTAAAATAGAGTTTAAAATTCGTATTAGATATAGAACAAAAAGTTAGTTGTTTTATAATAATAAAAAAATTAACAGCAAAAAGAATAAATAAGAATGTTAAAAACTTCCAAATAATTTATTCCAATAATTTTAATATACATTATTAAACATTCCAATTTCAATCTGAACATTAAATTATTAATAATGTTCAGATTGAAATTTACAAATTTAAGTTAATTTCTAAGTTACACGATTATACTAAGAAAGTGAACTATCTAACTTTAAATTATTAATAAAGTTAGATAGTTCACTTTCTTAGTATAATCGTGTAGCTTAGAAATTAACTTAAATTTGTCATTAATAAAACTTTTTTTTTAATGTTATGATAAATTATGATAACATGGAGTTGTGATTTTCAATTTGTAGGGACAAGCTTCCTTATTTTATTATTTAGTAATTATAGAATCAAGGTATATAATATAATGACGACATAATAAAGATAGAATGACGAGATAATGAAAGTAAAATTACGATCGAATGAAGGTAGAATGACGAGATACTCAAGGTAGAATGTTGAGATAATCAAAGTAGAATTACGATCGAATGAAGGTAGAATGACGAGATAATCAAAGTAGAATTACGATCGAATGAAGGTAGAATGATGAGATAATCAAAGTAGAATTACGATCGAATCAAGGTAGAATGACGAGATACTCAAGGTAGAATGACGAGATAATCAGAATAGAATGACGAGATAATCAGAATAGAATGACGAGATAATCAGAATAGAATGAGGAGATAATCAAGGTAGAATGACGAGATGGACAGATGAAAAGACTTAAAGTGTTCCAATCCTGTCAATGTCTCTCTTATATATTATATAACTTGCTTTCACTAAACGAGGCACTGCTAGCCGTCTGAATTCTATATTTCTAAGCCTATAGATACAAGCTTTAACATGTACAATCTATATAATAATTACTGCATGCCTTCCTCAAAACATTATGTTTCATAGTAGTAAATCAGTCGGCTTTAGAACTGCTCATCCATCCTATTTTTGCAACTTGCTCTAATAAAGGTTGAAGCAATAAAAATAATCAAAAACAATAAGTGTATATTTCGCTATAAATACTACCTACTTTAATTGGGAAAAATATCATAAAGCCGTATTAAGCTGAAAATATCTTGAATTACTTTAGTCAACCATTTATTCCTGAAAAAAATAATCGATTTAACAGATCGATAATTAAAGATTTAGGCAGTCATTTTTTGTAGAGTAAGAAATTCCGTAAGATGAAAAACTAACCATAGCTATATGAAAATATTTTAAACTTATATTATAATCAAAAGCACCTATAAATACTAGTAAAGTTACTTTTCATGCATTTATTTCCTTTGACTTTCTTATTCAAAGTACTACTCTCAATTATTATCAAAGGGAAACCATATTGCGTGAACTATAATAAAAGTAACTATCTCGTGTAGGTATCTCCGGAATATAGGCCAGCATTGGGTGAACATATGTATAGCAATCGTAAAATGAGGTACCCTACATACTCTTCGTATTTTCCTTAAAATATTTTAAATTTAGCAAATTTAATAAAAATCATTAGGTATGTTTAAAAGCAAAACGTTAATATAGACAAAGAAATAGGCGCGCATTCTATATAGTCAAATATTGAGTTATCCATTGAGGCTTCTGCCAATTACAGATCCCTATTAAGGTAAATAGGAAATGGCTTAGGCATTTAATAAAACGATTGATGAGACGTCCTTTTTTATTGAGATAATAAAATTATATGTAGCCTTTTTTGTTCACATGGTACGCAGACTATTCCAATATATCTGCATGTATCTTCTAATATTAAATGTTGATAACATTTTAAATTAAAATTGGATATTATGTAATATCTTAAGCTTTACTTTTAACTGTAGAGTCTCCTTATTTTGCGGTATATTTCAAATGGAAGTTTTCAAATTAATTATTGCTTAATAAGAATAAGAATAATTTCTTGTTGCCATTTAAATACAAAACATCCTTAATTTTCATTTTGCATTCTTCAAATTTTTGTTTAATTCTTGGAAATGTCACTCTTTTTCTAACAGCAATCATATATGAAATAGATGTAAACTCACCGATCGTCATTTCTAGATGTATTAAGATAGTATTCCTTTATTTTTAAAAGCTAAATAATGTCACAAAAAATGTATTTTTAAATAATTTGAATAATCAAGTTTTGTTAACTCATTTTAAAACGATTATTTCCACTACTGGTTATATATAAAGAATTAATTATTTGACAAATTCTGAACAGTATTACTCAATCAAATTGTATTAAAATACCTAACTGTTTTAAATAATTGTTTGTGCCACATTAATTTATTTACTAAATAATACCACACACATATATATAAAAAAATGAAATAAAAGTTGCATAACTTTATTACACATACAAAATAAAATGTTCATCTAATTTTGTCCGTATATGCATATATATTCATCATACACAAGAAGGTTGCAATACTATAAGACAAGAAGGCATGCACATTCATTCTTATCTAATCATTTATAATGTCTTTCATTTAAAATCCTTTTAGCCAAGCAGGTAATTATATGTGGAACAATTTAAAAAATGTTTATTTTCCCATTATATATATAAAAAAACAGATAAACAGATAAACGAATGAACAATACTAATATTCTCATTTATTGATTAATTACAGATTGTCATATATAAATGTACGAAGCAAATTTCTTCAAGCGCTTTGTTTATTTTTAATTTGATAGAAATATGATTTATTCTAAAAGGTATTTAAAAACAGTCATTTAAATTAATTACGATATATAAGGAATACAGGGACAATAAATAGTGTGTATGATTTGGGGACATTTTCTACTTAATATAACTCTAATTTTAAAACTCAAAAAATAAATCATGAACATGTAAGCCAATGTTAGAATTCACTGTCTTATAACATTTTATTGATAAATATACAATTGTTGTATATAAGTTGAATAATATGAAATAGTCAACAGAAATATGATTTAATGGAATGTTGTTCTTTACTTGACTTCAAGATATACGTTTTAAGATTAAATATATAAAATAAAATACCATACCAAAAACCAAAAGCCAAAACATAGAAATTTGCGATACTATTCATGTATTTAAACACATAAATTGAAGATTTCAGATATTTTAATATTTGGAAATAAAGTATTGCATGTAGGCATATCTTTCGAATAGCAGTATATATCATAAATTATAGCTACACATGCGGCGATCTTAAGATTTTATCAAACCAAAATTAACGCGATAACTGTATTTTACATTACAAAAATACATTTAACTCCCTACTGATAAATACTATAAATATACTTATATATTAGCACCTAACTTCAGAAATAAACTATTGACACCACCACTGCGCTATATCAGCCCTGGTTTTCAACAACTTCAATCATAAAATATGTATACATATATATATATATATATGCGTATAGTATTGATTTCATAATATAAAATCCTATACCAGAGCGTCCGCATAAATACACAAATTACTCTCAGTGAAATTATTTCTGACATGGCAGAAGAGGGGAGGAGAGATTATTTTACACTCATGTAGTCACAATATTGCTTATAATAAATATTATGTAGGCAAGTCAGTCAGGGAAGTGACCTAACAGAACAACAACATCATAAGTCAGCGAGAAAATCATCCTACACAGAAAACACAGTATTAAGGTAAGTCTAGTAGACACGAATTGCACTTAAATGAGTTTACACATTTGTTTATATTATTACATACTTAGTGTAACCTCGAAATGAGGCACCATATTTCTGGGGTTAATCTGTGCATCTTATAATCCTTGTTGATCGATAATTATTTTACGAAAGTAGGTAATCTATATAATATATGTGTGTGTAGAAATAATTTGAATTATCAGAGAAAGAGCAGTTTACTTATGATATACCTAAGCTAATGAGAGCTTACTATATCGTATATTATTGTCGGCTTTTGATAAAAGTAACTTGGATACTAATCGTGGTAAAAGGAACTCCCAAAGAGTATTAAAATTTAATTTGTCCCGAAATGAGAGCCAATCTACTACCGTACATAAAATATGCGTACATGTTTATCGTAAAAACGATCCAAAGTTGGTATTGTTTACTTAATTGAAATTAGTCTTTATGTTCTGAAATAAATGCTTGTAAACATTATAAAAGTTAAACTCAAATGCATGCATTTAATTGAACTATTACACAGTTTATAATGCTCATCATGTTCACTTTGTAAGTACAACAAATTACTTTACTATTATTTATGATAAATTTTGAATCTTTTTTTTTACCTATATTTAAGTGGAAACTGAAATTATTAAAAGCGTATGTACATATATTGAATTTTATGTCAAGATCATTATAAAAAAATTAATAAAAATATAAATATAAATGCAATATTCAGAATTTCTATTGAGTCTACTTTATACTAGTCGCATATTCCAAAAATGTTTACGTAATAATTTACTATCAAAGTCATTTGTTAATGTACCGAATAAAATAATCAAGATTTACAAGGAGATTATTAGGATTGTCCATATTTACTGAGGAATTCGTGATTGTTGCCATATTATTTGCTCTATAAATCGTATTTAGTAAAAAAAGAAATTAATTGTTAAAATATTTAGAAATCTATCGTTCAAAAGAAGTCTCATGTTAAAAGAGGTTGCTCTTTATTTACGTCATAAATATACATTATCAACATGGAATATTATTCTAAAACGTAGATAATAACATATCGAGGTGAAACATCGCACAATTGACAGCAGTTAATGCATACATACTGTAACATACATACGAAGAATATATTATCTACCGAATAAGCAAGCCATATAGACAATGGAACTCAATCTCCATGAAACGCACATCGTAAATACCCATTTTATAGAATACATTTCGGTGTAGGCGACTATATATACATAAATATATATGTACATACACTTATCATACACAACCAGGAGGATGGAACCATAAGAAGGGCATGAGAAGAAAAAGCAGCTCGAACAACATGGAAATTCAATTATAAGTCTGGAGAAGGATGCGTCACTATCAATACTTGTGCCACCCTCGCTAACTGGTTCATTAATAGGAAAACTCTTGCTTCGAGCCAGGCAGACATTTCGGCTGAAAGGACTTGAGACTCCGGCGGATCTCATCTCCCTCTTGTCTTTCCAATTAGCCTGACATGAGATCACCCAAACCAGCGCTCTCTCCAGCTCGGAGACCCCCAGCTCTCAAGTTCCCTCTATTACATTATGTATATCTCAGCTCTAAGGGCTAACTGTCCGTCTGTTTATAATGTGTTATCGGTAGATCTTTTCGAAATACCTCACTATAATATACAGTATAGACTGTATGCATTGTATATGGGTATATACATATATCGCAGTGGACAAGAAAATTTTTGAAAGCAGTGGATACCATGATACGAGTAATATCAGGTTAACAAACCAAAAATCACTACCGCAATGTGTACGAGGTATAACGGTATAATTTATGTACATACATAGTTGGAGAACCTGGCTATAGATTCAACCGCATGTTTATACAAATAAATATACATACATTAAAGAATTAAGAGCCTCTTTATGCAATTCTTATGCAGTTTCTATGTGCGTAGGTAAGTAAATAATTGTCGGTCCACATTACATTCCACTATGATCAAGTTTTAACCGCATTCTCTATGTAAATATCTGGATTGAAACTAAACTCAGTCCATTAAACATGATTAAATGGGTAATATTTAAGTTAACTGCAGACTATGGAATCTTTTATAGGAATAAATAGCTCCATTTTAATATTGTCTTTAACACTATCAATAAACCCGCACTTATTTAGTTAATTGTTTAAATTTTCATTATGAAAAAAAATTAAATGTATTTCAATTTGAAAATATTTGAATTTGTAATGTTTAAAAATACAAATTGCATGTTCAAACATGTAAATGTCTGATTGTTTATGTATTATTTGTATTTCAATTGTATACCTAACGCCTTGGAATCGAGGAAGTCAAATATTTAGCGTTTTTACTTCAATGTTTTTGTAATATGTAAGCATTATTAAACAATTTATTGTAATTGAGTGGTAAAATACATATGATCCAATTTTAAAAATCGTTTACCTCTGTGACGATTTGTTGTTTTGTCCATCATAAGTTCACAGGATTCGATCTGAAATTGATTAATAAAATCAATTAATATACATATATATTTCTGTATGCATGCAGAATGTAGAATATGAAATCACGTCTTATAGTTACTTAAAGCTTACATGAAAATCAGAAAAAGATAAAATATATAATATTGTCAATTTTTACAAAACTCAATTGATGAATCTGTCTTCATTCAAGTAGGATTTCGTAGTTTAAAAACATATGCATTTATACAGTGCCAATATTTATTTGTAATAATATCCCTCTGGATGTTTTAAATTAAGTAAATAGGTATAGGACGCTGTATAGTATTGTATTATCAATTATGGATTACTATACAGTAAATCTGTGAGAAACTAATCTACACAAATGTTATCTATATAACACTCGAAAATAAAAGTACAATTAAAACTTGAATCGTGGATAATAACAACGCAATTATAAAATATATGCTACAAATATTTTCAAGAATGACCTTACGATATTAATGTGGTTTTAAATAACGTCACGATACACGTTTATATAAATATACATTGAATGTGTATGTATACATGTGACTATAAGATATAGCAATATATCTAAATGATTTTTAAGTTGTAATTCTTTATGGAAATTTTACTTGTTTTTATAAGTGGCTTTATATATATATAATTAAACGTGCACTGTATAAGAGGATTAATGATTTTAGAAATTATTGTTATTTGGCTACTCATATTTCAATTAAATTGTTAAATAATTCTACTAATTAACAAATAAAATCAACCTTCAATTTAATAAAAAATTACATCTCTTTATCACTGACAAACTTTCTTAGAATAATATTTAAATCCACATATTAACCTTGAAAGCAATATTTCGAAAATGAAAACGTTGTAAAATAATTAGAATACAGATCATCAAATAAACAATATAACTTGCACAATTATTGAATTAAGAGTTATTAATATTTTCAAAAATGTGATGGAAATAATGTCTAAACTTACAGTTCCATATTGAGTGAAGTATTCCTTGAGTTCTTCGTTGGTTGTGCTGGTGGCGACGCCTCCAACGAATACCTTTTTCGTTTTGGAGAGCATGTTCTGTGGAAGAAAGGAATCATCACCCATTATGAAGAAACTTTGCTGAGCTAAACACTATAATAAGATATATTAGACTGTTCAAAACTTCACAACAAAACGGCAACAATAATTATTAATATCTTTTAAAAGTAGAAGAAAGACGATGCACAAAAGTTGGACAAATGTATCTGGTCACAGATTTGGTGTAATTTTAAAACAAAAATAGATGATTTGTTAAATGAAGATGGTGTAAGTGTTCCTGATTAGAAAATGTTATAAGAAACTTTGGAGTTGTGTTGCTTGCTGTATGGTGGGTGCGGATTATACAGAAATAAAGTGATGAGTCGAAGGGACTTGAAGAGCCTTGAAAATTGTTGCTACACCAGTAATCGAGTAGAAAAGAAGACGATAGATGTTTGCTAGATGTATTGACGGCCACTGGTAAAGCTGCTGTGTAAGTGTTATATCTAAAGGGTATCTAAAGGGTGTTATATATCTCTGTACATAGGTAGCGTTTGGGTCGCACACTCCAGAAGTAAAAGCAGTACAGAGGAATTGAGTGAAACTAGAGTTTGAGATGGTCCGATGTTGAGAGTTAGTTAATGTTGGCTTTAGTGGTACTCTGGCATGTTACCAGTAACTTTAAATATAGAAATAAACTGGCGAGAATAGATAGGTCACTCTTACTAGACACAATGGAGTAAGTTTTGCCGTTTTGGGTGTAATATGTGGTGATACTGTGTAGACCCGGCCGGTGCGATGAATGTTATGTAGTTTTGGTACGTTGAAAGTAAGAGTTAGCATGGCATATGTATGTATCTATATGGGTCTATAAATGCATACATCATTATATTACTACAATCGACTACACGTGTGGTACGGGTCGAAAGAGAGAGAGAGAGATAGAGATAGAGAGAAAGACCAGATTAGCTAGATCCTCGAGTTTTCTACATTATACACAGCTTTACAGTGCGTCCTGCAAAGATTGCAATGTGTCCTTTAAACACTGAGTTGCAGACCTTTTTGTAATGTTAGGAGAAGAGAGGAGTGGATAAGAGAGGGAAGGTGGTGGTGATGTCTATTTTGAGAGACTAAAGAACCAGTACAGTACCGAGATTGCAAATAGTCTAATGTTATCGAGTGTATACCATGATAATTTGTACCGTCTTGGTCATATATGCGTAACAGTACGACTGTAACAATGCAAAACCACAGGCAGTTTAGTTGATGGCTATAGCTATGAAGCTAAATGAACACGGGGGTAGGGGAAGAGAAATTAGAAGTGTCAAGACAGGATTGTACTAGTTACTGATGAAAATGCAATAAATTGTAAAGCAAAGTAATACAGTGTAATTTTAGTGGACAGGAACATAATAGTTGTGGTCGTATGTAACGAATCTGTAACGAGTTAAGGGTGATATAATCTACAAAAAACTCTTCTGCACAGCGCAAAAATGGCCTCGAATATATACCAAGTACCACAAGTAGTAATAAGAGACTAGTTCTATAGGTATATGTAATTCACCAATTGTTTTAAAGCTCACAATTCATGAAAGTTGTTGATATGGAGTCATTTTATTCTTCATGTGCATATACTGTGCATGACTAGAAGCGGAGACAAATGAAATGGAATATCTTATGCGGTTAGCGTGAAATAAAATGCGGACTGGAAAATAAGCGGAATAAGAACGGCTAGAGACAGGAGACACAACATGTAATCGTTAGCTCTAAGAAACCAAATAAATTATTTTATCAACTTGCATATTTTGGAATTAAAAATGCATATATCTATAGCATATATGCATACATATACCAATATGTAAATATTTACGTAAATTGTGCACTCTTTAAACCCCAGTATTATGTCAAATTGTCGCGACGGTTTTAATACATAGATACATACATAAAGGTCTCATGCTTTTATGTCAAGCGTTGCAGGAGAATTATTGGAGAAAAGTGTCAAAAAAGCATCTTTCAATTGAACACCTAGCTTTTAGTACTGTTTTTCGATTTATGTGCATATTATACCTATATACCGAGGTTATTGCTGCGTGCAATTTACGTGGTGTATGCCACGGTTCAGTACATTATGAAAATTTGTAATATTTTTGCAAAAGAAATTTGTTGATTCTCTTTTGTTGATATACTCATGGGTGCTCTTTATAGTGGCATCAGCTGTTGTTAGTTAGTTCATAAAGGACTGCTATTATACTCAACTCACTACACAGATTATATAACTCAGTTTTTACCTACACCTACGATACACTGAAGATATAACATCTTTTGAGTAGCATAAAAACTTTTGTGTGGCAGTATACCTATATAGAAGCTTTTCGTTGCAAGATGAGTAAGGCTTGTATATATGAAGTTAATTACATGTTGTGTATATCTACAGCCATTAAAGCAAATTATATTAACTAGAAATCTATAAATGACATGAAATGACAGACATGTGATATTATAAAAATAGAAAATATAGGTTTGATAAAATCCTGTCTAACGGGATTTTCCAATTAATCGATATGTAATCTGTTTGATTAACTTAGACGTAGGTATATAGTAGATTCAACAGGCATATCTGTTAATTATGTGGAATTTGATCAAGTTCTAATAATCAATTAGATTTTAAGAAAGGGTAACTTATGGTTAGGTAAAATTTACACTCGTTCATTTTTATTTATCAGTTTATGCTGAAGATATAAAATATTTAAACAAGTTTTATTAATAATATTACTCAGATATCTGTGAATTTTGTATATAATACAATATATCTCATTTTGGCCGTACAAATAACTTAGCTAAAACAATAAAATGGCTATTTTTTTAAGTTAATCAAGAAAAAGTGAACAAAATAACAAAACCTCTCAATGCCATAGATTTTCATTAAAACAAAAGATTAAAAATCTTACTTACATTTTGATTTTGTTTCGGTTGAATGATTAGGATAAGAATTCACAGTATAAATAAGAAAAACCTAGTTTCACAGAAAATATTATGTGTTTTCAATATTGTCCAAAGGAAAGAGCACGAAATTTCAAATTTTCAAAAGAATCTTAAAATATATATTTCAAACGAATATGATCTTATTTCATACCGCAGGGAAAAGTTAGCTTAAGTTGATACGATAAATGTTGAACAAGACGGTCGTCAAAATTCACGAAGCTCTAGCGCTGAATCTGATAGACTAATGACTTTACTGGGATGGCTCCGCAGTGTATATAATTATTCACTCAGCCGCTGATGAGGGGCCCACTAGTTGGGAACGAAGAATACTGCTTTACAACAGTCACAAGGCTCCTCTGTTTAGAGTTCTGTATTGGAGAAAGAAGTAGCAGCAAGGAACAAGACACGCATCTCATTGATGAACTGTCACATTTCTTTCTCTGATTCCTCCATGTATTGCCGTATATAGTGTGCAATGTGAGGTCCTTCAAACTCTTTTCCTCTTTCTCTTCCTCTCATTCTCTTTGGACTGAAAGAGCAAATTATACAACTACAAGACCGGGGCCATATGTCCGGAGAATAATACATATAGAAAAGAGAACTTGGAAGAGTCTAGAAATTAGGGGAGGGAGGTTAAGAATGACCGAAGAAAACACTAGCAAAACGATTTCCTAATTTAGGTTCCCCCCGAGGCTGAGCCATTTCCTTTCCCCCGTTTCAATTCTTAAAGATGGCAGCATTCGTCCGTTCCTTCATACATATCAATAGAAAGAGACACAGACACAGACACAGAGTCAGATTGAAGATCGAATTTACGCACGCTCCCCCCTCCCCTATCCTCAAATCTCTATCTGGTACACTTGTTAGTTCTGCCTTCGTCAACCCACCCGGCCGCCTGCCCTTCACCCCTTTCTTATCTCATCTTTTACGCTTTCTCTGTTAGCAGAAGAAGAATGGAGAACTAACTGCTTTTGGCCCTGGCTGGGCTACGGATATTGGTCTTCCTGGTCGGTAGATTCTTCAATAGAGATGCTCTGTCTTCACACGAGATTAAATTTATGTCGACATTCGCCAGGATAATGTCCCCGCGGAAGCCATCCGGCTGCGATGGATGGACAGAATTGTTCTTTCATAATTTTCTATATAAGAAGAGATACAATATTCTAGGTCCTACTGTTAATTGAAGCCAACATTCTTCGATACACTATAGCAGGGTTACACTATATCCTACAATAAAGCTGTAGACACGTTTTGAACAACCATAGAACAAGGATTACATATATTTCCTATTTTAAATAAGTATAGGAAGAATTTTAAGAAAGTTCACATATATAATGTAATAGAATACACTCAACTTTTGTCATTGCCTATTAGTTGCACTTGAGTGTTGAGTTCTATATATTATTATAGCTATTCCGCTAACCACGACAACTCCAATCAAAATATTCACAAAAATACAATGTTACCAAATTCTTTATAAATCCCCGTCCAAAATAAAATTGTAATGCCTATATGTAAATTGTTGTTGTTTTTAGCTAAACCGAAAGTAGTCTAAATATATACGTTTCTATAAGTTGTCAATTTATTAATTTTCCTTTACCGCTACAGTGAGTACACACACGTCGCTCATAGCTTTCCCTTCTCAAGCCATCCCACCTCCTTCCTCCTATCCTGTAATACCTTCTCAAGACTACCACGTGCATATGAAGGGAGAGGGCAAAAATGCCAGATAGACGAAGAAGAAGTGAAAAAGAAATTGTATAGACTTTGCAACAGCAGCAGGAGGAACTGCAGGAACAGAAATGAACCGCACACGAGGAGCTGCTAAATTATATCGAGGGAAGAGGATACAGGGGGGGGGGGGGAGGGTGACAGATTAAGAAAACTTTGGAGAGGCAGAAACATTCTTATCAGGTATAATATAATGTACAACAACAACAAATTTTATCTCGCCTGCGTTCGAATCTCTACCTATGTACAAAATTTACTATTTACCCGCGCTAATTTCTTTCAGAGTGACGGGGGAGGGGGGGGGGTGGTGTGGAGGATAGACCATGCGCCGTAGTCTTTAGGGGATGTTAATCAGAACAACTCCGTAGTCTCTCGCTCATCTCTTCTTCTTCCCCTTAGTCTTTCTTGAGTCCCATGCCAGCCAGCTCAACCAAGTGATACTGATGACTGCTCACTTCTGCGAAAACTTTCCCCTGCCGTTCTTTCCAGGCTTTCTCAACCTCTCTCTCTCTCTCTCTCTCTCTTGACTGTAGAGAGGGTGCGTATGAGCTGATTACAAAGCAGTATAATTACAGTTTCGCCATGCTAGGTTGCGCTCCTCTCCTCTCTTTTTTTCTGTTAAAGAAAAATACTACCTACAATTATCTATAAACTACTAAAACACCCACTCAGGAGCCATGGCTAAAAGTTTATCATATACACATATAATATCATGTACCCATTTATCTATTTAGATATTGGCAATGAAAACTGCTCAATAGAGTTATTATCTCAGGTTAATTTTACGTATTCGATTTATTTTGTGTATATTAAAGACATATGGAAGGCGTATTATAGATCTTTAGTGCTTTCAAGGAATTCAGTGAGCATCTTAAAAGTCCTCATCACTCTAAAAAAACAGATAAAGATAAGTTTGAAATAGAAATAGAAATACCCAGTGATCGTAATAAAATGTGTTTTTTTAAGTCTAATAACATGTATGTAGATATAATTAAACTAATTATAATGTATAATGTTAATACTTTGTATTTATTATTGAAGATTTACTTATTTAACACAGACGTTGTAATATTTCATGTTCTCATTAAAAAATGTGATCTATAAAATTAATCTATAACATAGTTATTGGATTTTACTCTTAAATGTAAATAAAAGCAGCTTCTCTCAATTAAACTAAATTAATCTAAAAACTTAAATTGCAAAGAGTGTAAATAAAATGAATCAATTATACGTGGAATAATGCCACTTAATCTTTCACAATCTTAAATCACGTAACTTTTATAAAAAATAAATAACACAGAAAGTACATTTTATTAAAAAAAAGAAGATTTAAATGAAGTTTATGTAAAGACAATTGTATATATTAAAAACCAAAATAATAATCTTATATTTAACAGTATAAAGATACACCCATGTTTAATTAAATAAATATGCATTTAGTTAAATATTTTAGTATATATTTCCATTTTATAATAAATATATAACAAATATTACTGGAGATATTCAGTTATTTATATGTATGGCCAATATTGATATTTAGAAAAGTTTTTTCATTCAGACAGCTAAATTGTTACCCCTAAATTGTCTTTTCGAGGTATAACGATATCAATTTATTAAATAAATTATCGTCAATATATATTTCTAGAATAATTATTGATCAGATATATAACAGACAAACACTATAGTACAGTTCATTACAGAAACAATTGCTTTTAAAAGGGATACGTATAACCAGTATTAAACTCAATGCCTAAAAATATGGCATTTCGAAAGGAGATGCAGATAAAAGCAGACTCAAAATTAATATGACGCATTTTTGGAGAGATTTGAGCATTCGAAAAGAAAAAAAGTTTAACATACATACATATATCAGTAGATATTGAAACATGAACTTATTTATGACAATGATAATATTTAGAAGATGATATCTTATAATAATATTCACAAAAGAAATTTTATCATAACATATTGTCTAAAAATTCGCCTTAATGTTTTGCTTTAAATATAGTAATATAATTGTTTTATAATACAATAACTGGTAAAATACTGAATTGTACATATATGGAATATTATTCTCAAGCATAGATAAAATTAATAATATTGTTTATTTGCAATAAGCGAACTAAATACATACCTATATATGGAATTATTGATATCTTAAGACAATGACAAAAAAAAAGAAATTGACAATAAACTATAGACTCATAATATGTCGGAATATTCTTTCCAAATGAGAAAAATACGAACCCAGTCAACAAAAACTTTAATACCTCCTTATTTAGAATATACAGAAATTATAGGGTCATATTATGCCTCAATTTGTGAAATCAATAGCTTAAGAATGAACATTTAAGCCAACAACTTTACTTAGCTTCTATTACGCAGTGTTATTTGAGACCACATAAGTGGTATTATGTAACTGAAAAGAAGGAATTTTGACTTTATGAAGAACATACATTTCTTTCCCATGAATCTCAGTGGTGTTATAGTTAACTTAAGTCTAAAAAAATCTCATAAAATACTTTAAATTAACTAATGTAACCACATATGTACCTTGAATATGTACACAAAGATTGTATAATATAATTTAATTAATTTTACTTGTTTTAAAATTGTCGACAGTAAACTTTGAATTCATTAATTACTTTCATTCTATTTAGTTGTGTATTCCAATTAATGGCATAATTGTTTTAGCTGGCGAGGTTATTCAAACTTCTATTAAATTGACTATATAGTCAATAATTACTCTTAAATGAAGCCGATCATGTAATTATGATATGTAATAGATATTAATACTTGTGGCCGGTAGCACTCTATAGTAAAAGAAAATAAAGATGAAACTTCATGCTACCGGCCACAAGTATTAATATCTATTCTATATAGTGCACTCCACAATGTTTCAACGAATTATGATATGTGTATATCTAAAATAATTATTACAGTGTGAGAATCCTATATATATATATATATATGGATATTTTTGTAAACACTGAAATGTAAATGTTCTTTAGTTTATGACACAGAATTACAGAACATAATATATTATTATCTATATACATATATCCTTCTAATTAAGCGATTGTTTTATTTTCTACCTTATCGAGTATAATGTTTTGGCTTACAGTATCTAAAGTTATGAAAAAATGCGTATATGTATATAGTTTCAGATATATATATAACTGAACATGCTTCTATTATTTACTTTAATAGATGTGTCTAAACTCGCTTTCGAATTTTATACCGCCAGCGCTTCTGATATCACATACAATATAGAACGAGTAAAATCACATGACATGTAAATATATCGTATGTATTCTATCTTGAGGTATACATATATATATTGGTATTTACAAATTAAATCTTGAAGTAGCGACGGTACTATTTCATTGTTCTCTCTTTCTCTTGTTGCAAGCCACTATGAGAGCCTCGACTTCTTCAAAACAGGCTGCTGTTAATAATATAACCGGTATTTGATTTCAATGAGTTCGAGATATGGCCCGAATAGTCTTGAGTACTTATACTGAAGGCTTCATGAACGATAGCGTGAGGGAGCACATCGGTAATCGGTACCTTATTGCTTATTTGAGATGACGATAGTGGAGCCACCACAAGGTAATGTTCCTCTCTTATCGGTTTGTATTTTTGAACTGCAAATCAATTGTTTCGGGGTCAAGTATCTTACCTCTAATAGTGTTGCTCAACAATCCTTGAACTATGTCGATTAACTATCCTATATACCTATTTGATTCCTTTAAGATGACCACCTCTGTGATAAAAGAAGAGATTTGTTTGTGTCAGATGGCTGTGCGCCTAGTAACACTCTCCTCCTGCAGAGTGTACACTGGTACCATTTGTGCATACACTATTAAAGCATGGGTGTACATGTGTGCTGTTCAATGGCGCGGCCGCATTGACAATGTGAAAACACTCGAATTTGAACTGTTAAGATATATTTTATAACCTGTGCGTAGCAATAAAACCTACAAACATAGATAACAAAATTAAGCTGGTGCATGTAACTCATATATATATACACACACAGGTATTATTTATAGGTAACATATAATACAGAAAGAATATAAGAGTGAATTTTATAGATTTTTTACACGCCAGTCAGTACTACTGTCTGAATTGTTTTATTAATCGATAATGAAACGGCATATTATGTTATATTGTTGTCGTTGAACATGTGATGGTTGTATATTTTTTATTTTTGTAATTAATAGTATTGTAATATATATATATATATGTCAAAGTTAAACGACTCAAAATATTATGCATATAGGTACATATGATTAAATTAACCTCAAAATAAAGTATTTTAATTGGAATATTAAATTGCATTTTATTTATATTTAGAATATTAGTAATAAATTTCTATGCATGATTAAAAACTAATACAAACACGTGTGGTATGCATAAATTAAATATATAATCATGACTTTTGTGTTCATTTAGCAGTATATACATATATATATATACGCAACAAAATATATTTGAATAATTGAAATATTGCCAAGTATTAAATAATGATTACAATTCATGTGAGAAATTTATCCTATATATGCACAACAAATATATTTTACATAATAATTAAGCTTAATGTTGTTATAAGAATTAGAAAATCAATACGAAAGTTGGCATTATGTAATGACACTAAATATTTCAACACCATATTTCACATGCCTCAACGAAGCCAAATTGTCTATAGATGTATAACTAATATGAAATTTGCCCGCGTGTTAATATTAACCCATATATAGGGATCGAACCATTAGTTTATCACAAAATGGGAAACCATAGAAATCGTATCTGCATATTATACATCTGCATTTGTATGTATATTATGTACATGCATTGCAACATGTTTTCAGGCGACGAAGAAACATGTAT
The DNA here is from genome assembly GCA_036023295.1 of Invenusta paracnida. NCBI lineage: Eukaryota > Metazoa > Platyhelminthes > Proseriata > Coelogynoporidae > Invenusta > Invenusta paracnida. The sequence continues at coordinate 2,265 of JAYRBW010076884.1, read as the reverse complement.
ATAACATGTATCGTTTTCTGTATTCATATCAATGAATATATGTGACTATAATATACCTATATATATTTATATTCCCTTTTCAATCAAAATTAAACCGATCTTTGAAGGTCTGAATTTAAAAAACTCAAAATCTCAGGTTTCCCTCCTCACAATTCATATTCTCTCCTCACTGCAATGACATGTTATTTTACATGATGCAAACACTGGCTGTATGAAGATTTAGACTATCACATCGATAGGGCAGTCGAATATTAAAGGCGGGTATGATTCTCACTGTTTAAACACATCCCCACAAGGTATATAACCAACCTTATTTTATTTTCAATCTGCTCGCCTTCCGCCATGTTATGCATATTTATTGTAGACAGTGATTATGAACATTTGTAAATAGGATTTTCAACAGGAAGCAACGTCATAGATGCAATGTATATTAGCTCATCGAAGCAAAGAAAGAATAAAGGTTTGACTGGCGGTGGAGTGAATATGAATCTCTAAACCTGTCGTCTATTTTCAGATTTAGGGCATCTTTTAATATAATTATCTCTCTATATGTATGTGTAACTGTACGTGCATAGGTACGGTTTAGATGTGCGTACACAATACATAACGCGCGTTCTATTTTGATGTAATTTTTTACAATGTGACTTACTAAAAGCAGTGATTGGCTAATTGTTATACCTGGATGAAGTCCAGAAATAATTTCTTGGTTATATAAATGATATTTGAGTCAGAAATATATGCCTATGAAGATACTGATTAGTATATACATATACTTATAAACAGTACAATATTTAGGGGAAATTTGCATTTTTAACATCATAAAATGTCGAAAAGGGTGCATTTCCTGTTATTCTCCTAATTTTGAAAGGGAAGCCATGTAACACATTATATGTAGAAAGGCATAATTTCAGTTTTGTTATAAGTTAGTCAATATGAAAGTAAAAATTAATCTGACATCTTGTTTGCATATGTTAAGATCATACGTATAATATGTATATGTACATAAGACATATGCAGATAATCTTATAGGTATGGTATAATATACATGGCGTAGGTAATTTTATGTCACATATATGTACATAGGTGAATATTGAAGTATCTAATATTTGAAAAAATATTATTTTAAATATGAATATTCATTTATATATGTTTTTATTTTAGCCTAATAAGTGAATATATATAGAAGTAGAGAAAATAATTATGTTAATAAATTAGATTATGAAAATAAAAAATTGATAACTTTTAATAAATATTACCAACAATTTGAAGGTTAGTAACATTTTAGTATTAAAAATTAATCAATTTTAAAATATTCCTTGATGAACAATCCATTTTAAGCTATAAACATTTCAGAAATATTCCGCATACATATATATATATATATGTATGTAAAATTTGAGAATAATATTCTACAGATTATTTTAAAAGAAGTCATCATTTGTTATGTGTTACCCATAATGTGTGTAAGTATATGTATGTATCTTAGGCAACATTTTGATTTTCTAACCTAAAAAGGAATATTGCAACACTTGTTTATTAATATATTTTGGTTATAGCAAACAAAATTGTTATAAAAACATTAAATATCCATTTCAAAACTTTTTTCTCTTCATATTACCCAGAAAAAATGGAAAAATATATGTGCTCAATAATTCAAAAGTATTATTTTATGCGATACAGTATGGTGTATTTCATTACCGTTTGTGTAATTTTGATTGTTCAATGCAGGGTGAGAGTAGTCATTTCTTTTAGTAAGTTAATTGATAAACGGTTCTTAGTTTGACGTACTACATGTATATATTATGTTTGAACATCATATAATAGTGTTTGTATCTATTGTTCGACATACCTGTAGAATTATGATATACAATTCTTTATTTGTATTGAGGGATAATTAATGACGAATACAAGCATTGTGTAGAGTCTACGTAATACCACAATAATATACAAAAGCAAGTACAATAGACAGGGGAATTAATACTTTGATACTAGTATTCAACGCTAATAATAATGAGCTAATATTATCAATAATATATAGAGAGTATCCCTCAAGGATTTTACCCTATAAGATTTCTACTATGTAATATAAGGATATTTATACGTCTATTATCTTATATTTTATTTTATACTAAATAATAGCCCTGTGTAATACACACTTTACATCATACCTTATAATATCTTATGATATATATTGAGTATAGAATGTAGCAAGTACACTAAAACTATTTTGTAGGAGGTTAGTATATTATATACAATACTTTGTAG